>WYDI02021320.1:0-13206 GCA_009867235.2 Psittacus erithacus | reverse complement strand
TTATACCTTAGTTAATAGACTGTTCTTATCTCAACCTGTGGGAGTTGTATTCTTTCGATTCCCTTCCCCATCCCTCCGGGAGCCGAGGGGGGGAGGTGGGGGGCAGTGAGTGGGCTGTGTGGCAGGCCTAAACCACGACACCAGCAAATCAGGGCTCTCTCATGTGTAATAAAAAGACAAGTCCCGTAACTCCCAGCACCTCCCACCCCTTTCTCCTTTTTTCCCCAGCTTTATTTGCTGAGTATGATGTCATACGGTATGGAATATCCCTTTGCTCAGTTTGGGTCAACTGTCCCAGCTGTGTCTCCTCCCAGTTCTTGAGCATCCACAACCTGCTGGTGGGAGAGCGTGAAAACCAGAGGCAGCCTTGATGCTGGTAAGCACTGCTCAGTGACGGCTAAAACTTCTCTATGTTAGTAAGATTGCCTTCATCACAAATCCAAAACATAGCCCCGTACAAGCTACTATGAAGAAAACTAACTCTATTCCAGCCAAAACCAGTGCAATATTCCATAGTAAAAATTTTATTTAAAATACTATTTTTTTTATTATGTACACTTTAACCTTGATGCTATCACTGCAAACATGAGTAATCACACATACAATGAGTACACTTCTACTAAGTTCCTCAGAATCATAACCGTTTGCATACTGTGCCATATATGAGTAACAAAATATTCCAAAAATAATCCTGTAACACTCCTATATCATAAAAATATCAGATTTAATACATAAGACAATGCAATATAACATTCTACTGAGTCAATGCATTAGTTTTTATATCAGATCTTTCTTTCCTCTTCTATTTTATAAGGAATTTTAACATGGCAGACATAAGTGACATAATTTTTTATACACTTCACCAAAGCCTTGCAAGCGACTTGTCAGATTTCTAGGTAAAGTCATGGTTCCTTAAGGTTGCTTAAAGAGCATTTGCCTCCCCTTTTCCTTCCATTCACTTGCATGTTTGATACTGTTTTCTGCTCACTTGGTTTTGCAGTCATCATAAAAAAAAAAAAAAAGGATTAAAATGTTTGGCTAGAGGTATCTCACAAATAAATCGTTTACTGACAGATACAGCTTCCTCTTTTCATTGAAAGAACTTAAGCCACTTCAGTGTGCTCTTTTATTTGGCTTAGATTTCTAGGTTTATGAGAAACAATAATGGCAATAAAACCCCAATCCCTTTTCTTAGTTTGAAGAACCAGATCAAACCCCCTATTCCATATGGTTCGATGCATTAGAATTTGAAGGAAGATTTCCAAGTAGGCATCATATTTTTTGTTGTTCATATTATATACTGTGGAGTGCTTAGTGAAGATAAAAATCTTGTGTTGAGCTTTGCAAGTGGAGACACAACAATTCGTATTCCTAATGTCACTGAGATCATGATAAGCATGCTGTGCCAAACAAACTAATTTTAATATATAATTTTCACGTTGGTTTTTGTTATTGTCTTGGTGAAATACCATTCTGGTATCCCACCTAAAGAAAGTCAAGATCTTAGTCACGCCACGCCTGCCCACAGTCTCGCTGAAGTTAGAGAAATTAACAGCAATGCCCAGAACACCCTCTGCCATCCCTTGAGAAATTCCATTAGAATACAGCTACCTTCTGCCTGGCTTTACTCAAACAGGACTAATTGTATCCTTCCTAATACAGTCCTGCCAAGACTGTATTGGCTGTAAACAGCATAGACCACAAGGGAAGAGTGAAATTTATTTATATGCACCAACAGCAAGCAAGAAAGAATAATGAGAACCACAGGAACTCTTAACATAATCACATAGCGTCCAGCAGAGCCAGCAAAACATGAAAACTAATTTCAGGAACAAAAGCTATAAACCTTAATATGATCTTAAAAAACATAGGAAACAAAGTAATTCCTCACTTCCATGATTTTCAATAAGGAAATAGTACTTCAGAGCAATTAAGTTCTCAGATCTTTATCTAGAGCTTATTACTTGAAGTGCTTTAGTTCAGACACTGAAAATAAAATTTCTATAGGCAAGCTAGGTCATAGAATGGTACATGGGTTTATTGCCGGCTGAAGGAATATCCCTTCCCACTGACAATTGCTTCTTCTGTCTGGAGTCACTTCTGCCTGGATGAGGGGGTCAGGAAGGAAAAGAAACCCCACAGTTTAAGCTCTGGTTACATTATTATCCACTCTTTGTAACACAAGCCTTTGAGCCAGGGCTTGGTCATCCACCAGCGTACCTTCACACCCAGTAGCTACGTGAGGTGGATGACAATGACTTGCAGAAGAAGAGGGAGCAGAAGAAAAGGGGGCAGTACCAGGGCAGTACTGCAGTGCTGATGGGAACCCAGTGAGTTTCCTTTCCTTGTTTAGTGCTTTAGGGCATAGATCCATAAAGATTTTGAGCATTGCAGGGCTGCCCTGAGGATGGGAATAGGAGCAGGAGCCAGGGTGACCTGGGCACAGGCAAGGCAGTGCCCTCTCCCTCCAGTCCCTGGATGTGCTGGGCTGAGCCAAGGGCAGCAGCAGACCACTCAGTGCCTCCAGCAGCAATGAGGGGTTGATATGGTGCTGCGGCTGGGGCCAGGTCTGGGCACAGGCTGCTGACAAGTCCAAAGCTCCTGAGCCCTGGGCAGACATTGCAGCAGGGCCATGAGGACAAGGCAGGGCGGCCTGCATCCCTCAACAGGGCCCTGGCTATTGCAATATGTGTCTTATTTGGGGCTGCAACACCGGTACTGAGAACAGCTATAAAATCACAGCATTCATTTTCAAAGCTTTTACACGTTTCTACTTCATTTACATACTGAAACACAGTGAAATGCTGGGAATTTAAAAATAGCCTGCAAAG
The DNA here is from genome assembly GCA_009867235.2 of Psittacus erithacus. Taxonomy (NCBI): domain Eukaryota; kingdom Metazoa; phylum Chordata; class Aves; order Psittaciformes; family Psittacidae; genus Psittacus; species Psittacus erithacus. The sequence continues at coordinate 10,375 of WYDI02021320.1, read as the reverse complement.
CTTTAAATTGTTGAGGGAGGTGGCAATAAAACTGTCACTTTCATTTCTCAGTTGGATTCACAGCACACAGAAAAACAGACTGAAAAGTCATCTCATAAGGGAAAACAAGATAAACCTTATTTTGAAAATAAAAGAATGTATAATGCAATCCTCACACAGTTATCCCCTCTGGTCCTTATGTGTGTGTAAGACTACAAAGAATCATTCAAATATCAGCATGGAATTCACACACCTTAAAAAATACTCAAATATTAAAATGATTCAGAAATATGACTGCAAAAGAGGTCTGAGGTCTAGAAAATTTACCTGTGGTGAAAAATTATAATATTTCAGTCTATTTTATTTCTTCAAGAGATTGTAAAAACTCATTTGCAAAAGCTTTAATGTTAACAAATTTAAATGCTTTTTTCATACTGGATGCAATGTTTGATCTGAAACATTATTTTACACGTATTTCTTTGTCTAGCAAATGCAGACCGAAGTGTTTAAAAAAAAGTCACTGGAAAAAGGAAATTATTTTTAAAAAATAATAAAGGCCACTTCTACAGAAGGGGAAAATAAGATAAAATGGAAAAGGAGAGAAAAAAGGAAAGAACTGTGATTTATAAATGTATTACGAAAAAAAGATGGTGTGTTCTCCTAACAGTCCTCAGTGATCCACATTTTCTAGGCATCTTGGCTGTTTATATTCACTTGGAATATTCCTTGACTACTTGTAGCACTAAAACAAATCTAAAAAAACCCTCAAATAACTCACATCAAACTCTGTTCTTTTACTTTTTTTTATTGCCATTCAGTAAAATGGGATGCTCTGTAAAAAGAAAATGATCCACCAGTATTTTGTTGGTACATGTACCAAGCTAGAAAGATAAACAATATTGAGACACTCCAGCTACGGATAAGGAAATGAAAATCAATAGCAGTGTCAAGTGTCACTGAACGACTGCTATAGTAAGTATGATTGTCCATATGATTTTCATTGGACTTCATGGGTAACATTAATACATGATTTTGGAGTGGCTTTTTATTCTGCTGTTGCTGCTAGTCCACAAAAAAAATGAAGATGATCCTACCACTTATAGCACACTGGAGTGTTCAGTGGAAGCCTCAGGGAGCTGAAGTCCTATCATCTACAAAACTATGTTCCAACAGTAATTCTCTTTGTGCTGCATTTTTCTGTAATATCAATTCTGTAAATATGACAGCCAGCACTTTACCTTGCAGCTATGGAGCTTTGCAAAACTAAAAGCAAATGAAAATGCTATCAAAATGCTCACCCTTTGTTATTATTATTTTTTTATTTATTCTGTCACCAGTATTGTGCTGATGCTAGAGTTACAGATTAACATAAAGTAAGGGAGGTGAGTCGAGATCTGTAAATTCTGTGTGTTTGTTTGTGCAGTTTTGCATTCCTATTTGAACAGAAAATATATTTCATAAATATTTTTGTTTTAGGGTAAAATTATAGAAATATACTACACACACGGAGAAAAGGTAAGAAAAGAAATTTTGTATTATAAAGCTTTTGAGAAATTGAGTGTATCAGCCTGAAATTGGCAGAAAAAGGAAGACATCACAATTTAAAATAAGCATATTCAAAGAAAGTGAAATTTATTATTGGAACTCTTCATTGAATAGGATAAATCTACATTAATTTCTTAGCCTGCAATACTGAGTAACATGAAAAAACATGCTTTGATACAGATTGAATAAAGAACAACTTCTGCTTCTCTTAACCCAGAAATCTTTGAGGCTTTGCTATCATCCGAGGACCTTGTGGAGTCATAGTACCTATGGGATTATTAAAGGCATTGAAAAACCATGTTTCAAAGGAGCTAAATTGACACTAGTGCAGAGGACTGACAGAATTACACATACAGAAGTCTTCTGAACATCAGTAATTTAAAAAACTCTACTTTTGATGTATTTTAGGAGCAAGTAAACGCTACTTTACTAAATTACAGTCACAGAATCACAAAATGATTTGGGTTGGAAGGGACTTTAAAGCTAATCTAGGCCTACCCTTTTTGCTATGAGAAGGGACACCTTCCACTAGACCAGGTAATTCCAAGCCCCATCCAAACTGGCCGTGAACAATTCCAAGGAATTCTTCACAGCTCCTCTGGGCAACCTGTGCCACTGCTTCAGCACCCTCACAGTAAAGAATTTCTTCCTAATATTTAATCTAAATCTACCCCCTTCCAGTTTAAAGCCATTCCCTTTTGTCCTGTCACCTGCCTGTGTAAAAAGTCCCTCTCCAGATTTCCTGTTGGCCCCTTTTAGGTACTGCAAAGGCTGCTACAAGGTCACCCCAGAGCCTTCTCTTCCCCAGGCTGAACAAGCTCAACTCTCTCAGCCTGTCTTCATAGAAGAGATGCTCCAGCCCTCTGATCATCTTATGTGGCCTCCTTTGAAATCACTCCAGCAGGTTCACATTCTTCTTGTGTTGGTGTCCCCGGAGCTGAAGGCAGTGCTCCAGGTGGGGTCTCTGGAGAGCACAGTAAAGGAGAAGAATCACACCCTGTTTGCCCGTTCTCTTCACAGCGTTCTTGGTCATTTGCACTCCCTAGGGACTCTAGGTCATAGCTGCCCTACTCGTGGCCCCACTCACACCTCATCAGCTGGTTTCATGTTTGCTGCTGGCTCCTGGTGTGGATCTCTGAGCTCCACAGGGGTTTCCTTGGCTCAGGGGTTTATGCCAGGGGTCACCTGATCCACTGTAGAATGCGGCTACACCAGAGCTAATTGCCTCTGTGCATGACTGATGTTACACCAAAGCAGATCTGAAAGAATTACAGTCAGTATATTTTCTGCCAGCTGCGAAAAGCTAGCTACTAAAACTCACTGCAGAGCATCACCAATAAAACACAGAAAAATTCCCAAATTTTTGGGGATGGCTTATTGTTTCAACTTACTTAAGAACTGAGGAGGATAGAATAATGAAGTCAAAATGAAACTCAGTATATGAACGAGAGCAAACTACAGAAATTTCATTTAACAGAACTTATGTCAATGAATACAACTAAGATCCATGCATTTTTTATATTCAGATAGCATTACAAAAACATTAGCCTAACTCAAAAAGCAGAACAAATGTTTAATATATGACCTATTCCATGCTACAAAAAAAAGACATAGTGATAACTAAAAGAGATGATTTCCCCCCCCCCCCCCAAGTTTACTAATTGATTGATCTGCATTTGAGGAAGGTATCAGTTTTGATCTTTTTTAATTCTGAAAGGTTATTCACAAATAAAACTGTCAGATCTAATGAAAAAAAAAGAAGCTTACTTACATCATCTCTCATATTCCGAAGTTAGGATAGAATCACAGAATTTATCAAATGGGAAAATATTCTATAATCTAGTCTTCTCTGAGAACTTCTAAAAGATTCAGCACCTGAGTATTATGAGTTGAAAATAATAATAATAAAAAAAAAGTAATACATTGTACTCTATCTTCAATGAATAAAATCATATAAAGCATGAATTGTTGCTCTTTGGAGTACTTTATTTTATATGCGTAGAATACTTATTTATTCTAGATTGCCTTTTGCTACACCTGTGATGATAAGTTTAGTAGAAACAACAAATACTGCCCTTCCCACCTATGCTGCCCCCCTTCTCCCCCTTACATAATTGAAATCATGCTGGTTTTCTGGACTAAATAAAGTAAAAACATAAATTCATTGCCTACATCCCCTACAGAATAATCATGTCTATTTTAGGGCTATTTTCCAAGACAGAAGCAATACAAAAGTAGATAAAACAATCCCTAAATATTATACAGGCAAAAGTTACTACTCTGAAGTTGCCCAGATTGCATTTATATGCGTTCATTACACCTGCTTTAAAAGGAAAGAAGCAGTGGCACACTACTTTCCCTGAAGTACTGACGAAAATTAATAAAGTTTTTCTTTCTTCTCAGAGACAAATTGTCATTTTAAATTACCTGATAATTTAGAGTACACACTAATAATCTATACGCAGCTGTATGAACTTTTATATTGGGAAGAATAGGGGTAAATATTCAACATTGAAAATCTAAAGTCTATTTCAGCATTACTGTATTTAATTGATATTTCTGCAATCAGTTGTACTACCTGTAGTATTGTAAAGACTTCTGCTCTTAATAACTTACAGTTTGTCGTCGCAAAGCAAAGAATATGTTTTGAAGACATAAAGTATATATGTTAATTCTTCCCCTAATTCCATATCAAAGACTTTTGAAATGGAAAGGATTAGTATTTTCTTTTTTTGAGGTATGGTATTTTGCAGAAGTAATATGCTGAACAGCTTGGTGTAAATTAATTATCAAGAATTTTCAATATCTGAATGAAACAACCTTGTGAAATATTATAGGGGAAATGCTAGAAAAATATGAAAAAGCAGCAGATCATGATATAGAACTTGATATGAAGAGCAGAGATACACAAATACTTTGATAAAAATTGGCTACCAGACACAGAGAAAAGTGTGTTTCGGAAATTCAATTCATCAAATTAAATATTAAATAGAGTATTTATATTATAAATTATTTATATTTTAAGCAATACAGTATTTCCCAGTATGACGCATTCAAAATCAATAAAAGTCTCCTGGCAATCAAAGGAGAATTTACAGTTGACTCTGTGTTCACACCCCAAAAGTATCTGAAGAACTGTTTCCTGTGCACAGTAACTGTGCACCCAAGCTTTTCATAATGAATTTCCTAAATTTTTCTCTGTCAGTCTCATCAAGTCATTAATCATTTTTGTTGTTCTCTTCTAAATTTACACTAATGTTGTCAATGTTTTTTCAGGTGTTATGAACATCAGAAAGTAAGAAGTTGCTACTGGCAATATTCATTGAATCTTCACTGGAGCGCAACAGAGGCATGTGTGACACAGTAATAAATCTTTTCAATCAGTTGGGTTTTCCTGTTTTGTTTTTTTGTTTTGTTTTTCACACAATTAACTTCTTCACCAAAAATCTTTGGTAAACAGAGAAGCTTTGATAATTATCTACCGAAGAAAAAAAAAGTTTTAGACAGATATAACTACTAAAAATATAATGCAGTGATGATGAACTTATAATATTGAGTCAAAAAATCAGCGAATGAAACTACAGTCAGTAGGTTGTGAATATGCTTACTTTATTTTCTTCCCACTTAGCACTTTCAGTGTTGAAGAAACTTTCACTCTTAGGAAAACGGCAATTTAAAAACGTATTTCATAAGTTACTGAAAAGTGATTGGATATAGAAATGATAATGGTTTGTTAACTTATTCTTCTCAATGTAACAAAATAAATTCAGCATTAGTCTTTTGGGAGAACCAAGCATTTGATAGTATAGACAAATACTTCTAACTCCAAGAAGCTAACACTGTGAGCAGAAGTGCTTTGAAAACTGAGGGGGGTTCTTTCAAAATGGAAACATTGGAGTCAGTGTGGGGAATGTTTCTCCTAAACTGAGACTTGTGGATTGCATTGAGATGCTTTTCCTCATTTATTTATTAAGCTATTGATAATACAGCTGACGATTCCCATGTAGAGGCAACAGTACTATTCAGCTGACACCAAGATTGATACTCCCATAAATCTACAAATAAACACCGTATTCAATTTTTCATTAACTGATTGTACCTATGATTGTATCCCTAGCAGTTAGCTTAAAACTAATATCCTTAACAACACCGGTATTTATTTGACCTAAAAAAAAATAACAAGAAGACAGGACTTCTCCACGTGTAATCAGTGATAGTAATACTCCTCTGCAAATTTCAGACTTTTAAGTTTTTGTTACTGTGGTAGACAGGAAGTGTGGATCTCAGGTCACAGCTCCAAGCAAAAATAACTGAAAGCAAAACTCATTTCCACAGTTTACTGTGCCATCAGTGTTTTCCTTAGTCTAACAAATGTGCTATAAAAATGTCAGTTTGGCTTTTTTTGAAAACTGGGAAGGAAAACACATTGCTATTTCTATTTTGATAAAAATGCAGAGCTTCTGAGGAACTACACTGATGAAAGTAATTTCAGTATTTAGCTAAACAGAATGAAGAATATTATCTATTAACCACTAATTAGTATTCATCTCTCCCTGCTTAATAAAAAAATAAAATAAAACAAAAAACAAAATATTGAATTCAATATTGGATTCAATACTTTGAATCCGGTTTTCCATGGGGTAAACTGTCAACAGCGTAGATATAGAAGTTATAGTGAAAATTTCAGAGGTTCATGAACTACATAATTTGAAAGCCAGGTACTTATACCTCTTGTTTTAAAAAACTGAAACAAACCAACCAACCAACCAACCAACACCCCCTAAAAAAAACCCAAACAAAACAAAACAAACAAACAAAAAATCCTCTGAAGTAAAGTATTTGCTGTTGAAAAAACAAACAAAAAAAATCTTCCTTCTGTGCTTCTTTAGTTAAGCATGTTAACATCTGCATTTTTTTGTCAAATTCGGTATTTGTGCGGCTTTTCCTTATTGGTAAATTTATCAGCTATTGGTGCCCTTTCTCCTCATTTATACATCTGTTCTTTCTCAGTAGTCTGAGATTCTCCTTTTTTTCCCCTCCCAGAGACTGCACGTTTTTTCCAAACTCACATAAAACTTAATGGCAGTTATTAAAAAAGCCTCAGGAATCTCATCTTGTGTCACAAGCGTGTGTTTGGTATATCTAAAAGAAAGCATTTAGGCGTCTCCATTGCATAGATTTCAACTGAGTTTTAAGCCTGTATGTAGGAGTTAGACATTAAATATAACTATTTGTTGGGTTACTAATATGACTAGTTACCAACAAAAATAAAATTACACTAAAATTAGTATCTCCCCAGTGTACAAATAACATGAATAACCTGAAGAATATAGTCTTCTGAGTCTCGATATAGCAATGCATTTATATACAATGATTTTATAAAGCTTTAAAGCATAATTTGAAGACTTTAAATCTAAAGCCACATCTTTATTAGTTTATATTTTGAAGAAAGTTCTGATTATAACTGACAAGGGTTAATGGAAATCCTGGATACACACTTCAAATGTTACATTCTGTCCTTTGCACTACAGAACTTATATTGATTTCAAGTGGAGTTATCATTTTACCACAAAAAACCTAATATTTTGTTACTTGCACTGCAAATTCCACAAGGAAAGAAAAAGGAAAAAAAACCCAAAACAAACCTTCATCTGCACATACTCTAGGTTTAATGTGCCTTACCTATGAGTAGGACAGTTAAATGCTACTGCAATAAAAGCCACACTATGCCCCAGTAAAAACTTGTAACTGAAAGCTTAGAAGAGATCTGACATAAGAAACTGCAACTGATAGTAAAATATAACCAACAGTTGTTTAGATAGAGTGAAGGTATTTGTGTGCTTTCCTGATGTGTAAGCAAGAAAGACTGATAGAAAATTAGTGAAATGACCAACCAACTAAACAACTGGTTAGCAACTGACATTGTGGTTTTCAATGTAAAGCAACAGCAGCAGCAGCAGGTGTTTTTATGGATCTCTGTAGCATATGGCTTCAAATGTACTGGCATGACATCATTAACTCCACTTGACTCGCTCATAAAAACAGTGATCGCGTTGGGACCTTATACGATAAACGCATTGTAATTTTGAAAAAAGCCAAAATCAAGTGAAGGTTGATCAATCTTTTGTGTTTCAGCTTCCATTGCTTCTAGCCCTTATTCTTCCACTTGCTCTTAGTTATGATTTTATTTGAAATAACTCTACTAACCAACAGATTAAGACAATGTAGTTCATCTTGCTTTTGATTTAGAGGAATTGTACTTCTGCCAATGTGATGTTTATATATGATAAATATTTCATGTATTACTTACTATTTTCTATAAAATAGCAATTATATTTTAGATAAATGTAGAGGTCTAATTTTATCTCTGCTTTTAATTTCCTGCAGCACCTTCTGTACATATGCTTATATTTTATCTTGCACAATATGCTTATCTATACTGTGTTTAAAAGACACATAAATTATCAGCATTTATAAAGTATGTAGAAAAGATTTATTTCTACTTATACAGAGTATTTATATATAAAGCTTGCTGCTAATATTTTACACATATGATTTAGGGGTTCATCTTCAAATGTAATGAAAGACTGCATAATTTAAGAAAATAAAAGGAAAACCACACACAATAAATTTAAAATATGGACCCCTAGGAAATTTTATTTACTTGCAATAAAGCACTTGAGAAAACTTTTTTTTTTTTTAGCACAGTTCCACCCAATCTGTAATCAAAGACATAATTCTTATTAGAAAGCTTTCCCTTTGTTCGGCTTTTCTCCTTATGTTATAGTAATGTCACAGTTAAAAAGCACAGTAAAAAATAAAGCATTGACACTGAGACTATTCATTGCTACAGGTCACTACATCTTCTGGAAATCATTCCTTAAACTTGTGCTGTCATTCCCTGGCAGTATGACATATATAGATCCTAGATTAAAAATAGTTCCATTGTAATAGGTTTTGCTAAATATTCAGCCTCCATTCCATGTCATTTAATATGCCTTTAAATTAGCCTGACTGTACAGGCAAATTTGGTGGCATTTCAGCTTCCAAGACAGGGACTTTGGCTGTCAGCACTTTTTTCTGTTCTATCCCAGAACTGGAGCTAAAGTAATGACTCCAAACAGAGATACTTCATTTTAAAGGAGAGCAATGAAACTAGAGAATCAAGAAGCCCATCTAAACAATGTTCAGCTAAGCAATTCAGCTTTTAGATCGGTTAGTAAACTAATCCAGAAGTAGTTTAAAACATTCAGAGTTCTTATACTCATTTGGTGAATATCGTAAGACACAGTTAATATCAGCAAGAATAACAGGACCAACAGACAGTAAACCCTGTGAGATTCTGGTTGAATTCTGCATTACAAAAAAATTCAAACTTGTCTCACCTCTGTGGTTACTGATGATTAGGAGTCAATGTCCCAGTGATGCTTTCACTATAGTGCTTCTCAGAAAGACAGTTTATTACAGATAGTCAAGGACATTTCATGGCAATCTAGCTACATGTATGCTATTTAATTTACTATAGCTTGCTTTTGCTCAGAGTTGGAAGTAGCACTTGAATTTACAGTGTTAGCAGTAAGACAGACTCAATATACGTATTGCTCATAAAAATACCACTGTGGAGAATGCTGATATCTTCAATAGGAAGCTTGCTTAACAACTGATAGGATAAAAACACATGCAGCACATATGCTACAGTATGGAGAAAAATGCTTGCAGTCTGTTTTGTAAATTCTAGTGGGAAAGAGCTGTGGAGTTTTTTGATTGGGTTTTAACACTCACCTGCAAATCTGATTGCACACAGCTAGTCTGAAAACAGAAGTCCCGCAGGAAGCAATGCTTTAAGAATTTTCACTTACTCTTCAGATTCATTTCTGGTTGTGTAAAGGACTTTGGCCCCTGGAAAGTTTATTTTTATCATTACAATTAAGAGCTCCTTAGGACCATATTTGGGAAAACCTTTCTTCATTATATTATCCCCATCTCCACGAAAGCCAGATGTTAGTTACAAAATCCTAATAGTTTATTGGACATCCATTTTCAATGCAAATGTTAGCTTAAAAATTAGCTATTCTGAAAGCCTCTTGTTTAAACTTTTTTAATGTTTCACTTTTGGAGCAGACTGAAATGCTATTTTGTTGATTTAAATCTGATCCTTTAGTTCCAGCCAAATATTGTAATTTATGTTCATGAGGTGAACAGCTATGCAGAAGGCACATCCTGCAGTGGAGGAGGGGATCGCATGTACAGATTGGGGTCCTGAGCAACTGAAACCCCAAGAGAGCACCCAGACCCACCAGAAGCAGCTTGCTTGAGAGCAGCTGATGAGGAATGGATAGAGCCCGGAGTAGTGGTTGCCACCTCCCACTCCCACAAAGGCAGCCCTAGGGAGTGTTAGTGATCAGGAGTGCCGTGAATAGAGTGGGCAGAGTGTTGTGTCAGCCAGGGCAAGGCACAGCAGTTTGCACACCGATTTACAAAGGATGGTGCCTCTTTCAGGGAGGGATATTCCACTGGCTGACTGCCACTGTCCTGTGACCACCTGTACAGGTCAAGTGCACTCATCCTACCGACCCTCAAGGCAGTATGGTGGGTGTTCATCTGACAGCTCAGGATGCAGCTCCAGCTAGGGGGATCTGCACTAGTTACTCCAGCAGCAGCTGATGCTGCCACCCAGTCAAAGCTGCTTTGTCCATGTCACCAACAAAAGATGTTGAACAAGACCAGTCCCAACACCAGTCCCTGAGGGACACCACTCATTACTGGTTTCCAGCTGGACACCGAGCCATTGACCACAACTCTTTGCGTGTGGCCATCCAGCCAGTTCTTTATCCACCAAGTGGTCCACCTA
>WYDI02021319.1:0-27105 GCA_009867235.2 Psittacus erithacus | reverse complement strand
TCCCTTATCATTATTATTATTGGTGGCTGCAGCAGTGGTTTGTGTTATACCTTAGTTACTGGACTGTTCTTATCTCACCCCGTGGGAATTACATTCTTTCGATTCTCCTCCCTATCCCTCCAGGAGTGGGGAAGTGGAGGGAGTGAGCAAACGGTTGCGTGGTTCTGGATTGCCAGCTGGGCTTAAACCACTACACAGATCCCCACAGTAATGTCTCCCATCAATGTTATCCCTTTAACCCTGAACCACAAACTCTCTATTGACTGCACAAACTCTCTATTGAATAAAATATTTTCAAAATTTTCCATATGTAATAGCAGAAAGAGGTAGAATTCTTTGTAAGGCACTGGCAGGAATTGTCACCCATCAAAGTTTAAGCGCCTACATATGTTTTCATCTCAACTTTGACAAACGATTATTTATTTATTACAAGCTGATCATCTAGGCTTTTACCATTCTATTTTTAGACTCAGGGCTTTCAAACAGAAGTTATTTATAGGTTTGTCCAACCACAAAAGAAGGTGAAAGTGACACAGACAGTACACAGAAGTATGGAAAGTGTCAAGAAGGAAAGAATGATTAGAATAATATAGTACTCTGTAAACAAAATAAAAAACTGGTTTGCTAATAGATCTCCAAGTGTTATGCATGGGAATTCATAATCCTGTGATGCATTTTTAGGCCACATATTATTTAATGCTTCTGTTGGCAATATGGAAGTATAAAATAAATGCTGTTAAGACATATACATCACAAAGACTAGTAGAAAAGTTATTAATAGGATAAATATATAGCACAGGCAAATGTGAATTATTTAGCTAAGAAACACTGAAAAGCTTGCTTTGATACTGGGAAATAAAATGTTACACAACTGGAAGAAAAAAAACAAGTTAATTTTACTGTATTGCAGACAACTGTCTGGAAGGTAAGAAAGGCCCTCCAGACTTGGGTAAAGACCTGTCTGACTATGGTTTTACCATGATGTCACAAAGGAAAACAATATCATTGAATAAAATTAGAGTAAGCTAGGTAGGAATAAGGAATAGTATTCTGCAAATACATAAGTAGCATCCTTGCTGTAATCCTGAGACCCTTTAGTTCACCTGTGCTTTATAAAGAAAATTTACAGGAAAGATGGAATTGAAGAGCTACAGTGGTGATCCTCTGTTTCGTAAGGCCCATGAGATCTACATGTGCAAAAGAAGGGGAAGAGATGATTTTATCACATCAACCAGTATTTTTATGCAGGAAGTTAAATCCAGTTGTAATAAATGGCTTAATCTGACCACAGTGGTGGGAAAAAAGCTAAACTTTCAGAACTTTCTACAAACTTTCATTTAATTAAAAGGTTGATAAAAGAACTGGAAATGAACTGCAGGTATTAGTAACAAGAATAAGTAAACAATGGACTAATATTGTGTGAGTTGTAATAGATGATCTATAACTAGGAATATTTTAAAATTACAAGTGTGTGTCTTTTTAATAAATTCTTTAATTCAGATCTATGCTGTGGAGTTGCTGCAGAAATTGCCAGGTAAAGATCTACTGTCTTGGTATGCAAATGTCAGATTATGTAATCACAGCTGTTCTTCTAGGATTCAAATCTGATAATACTTACAAACGTTTTGTAAAGGACAATATGTATGGAGTTACCTCTCATTAACTGCTCTGTTCCCTCTGAGGCTACTGCTTTTCAAGCAGTACAGTCATTTAACAAGGTAAGGTACTCTTCCCAATTTTTAAATGCAAATATATATTTTCTTTATGTTTGTTTCTGTAGTACTTTCATTGTTCCAGTTAATTTCTGTGCACTTTGTTCTTCCTACTGTAATAAAGAACACTTAATTTCTGGGGGGGGTAATAAGATCTATTAATATAATAATAAAACCTTCTCCAGTATAAGTCCCACCATGGGTTCCATAGTGTGCTATCTGGGACCAAGTTTAAGCACTTCATGCTTCCTCTTGCTCTTATTCAACATCAGTCTAGCAAAAAAGCAAACTCACACAGGAAAAGGAAATATCCAGCAGGCCCTTCTGGATTTTTTTCTTAATAACAAATTTAGTGTAAGGGATTTTAAAGAAGGATTTATGCAGTAGAAGGAGGTGTGAGTGGCATAGGAAATATGCAGGAACACAGAAGCTACTAATGAGAAAAGAAATTATAGAAATATTAAAAAAAGTTTTTCTGCTGGAAGATATTCAGTTAATGAATCTGCACAAACTTAGCCTTCTGAGACCAAGGTGAAATAGTCTTTTTAAGACTGGTCCTCAAAAGATAAACAATGTGACTGAAAATATGATTAAATATAGTTCTTATCAGTAAGCATACAACAAAATTAATAGCAAATGCTCTAGGAGAAGAAGCTTGAAGAGTGATGACCCAGACCATTGGATAAAAGATGGTGAATAAAATTACTATAATTTACAGAATATTTGGAAGGACTTCTCTGTGTGCATGTAATGTCTTTTTAGACTGGTCTTTAACGGAGACCAATCTTTTTGCCTCTTTTTTTTACAGTAAGCAAAGAAGGATTTTCTTTGATCATTGGCACAAGTATCCCCAAAACAACATGGTGATCAGATTTTCTACCCTGTCTTCTGCTCTGCTGTCCTTATGTCCTCTGCAACTCTGAGGTTTAGTGCTGATAAATACTGTAGTTGTTCACCTTTCATATAGATTACCAGATGACCAAATTAAAAAAAAGCTTCTGTCAAAGATGATGGGTCACAAAATTAATTTGCTTAAGGTAAATTAAAGCAGAAAAGTAGGAGTTTAGTTTCATCTTGCTGACCATCTACGAAGCTTCATGCACTAATATCACCTGGTATAGCATAGTCTGTGCCATGAAACAGGGAACGGCTCTGTGGATGGGTCTTCACCTTTGCAGCACAGACTGGGAATCAGTTTGTTACCCTGGGTTTCCTCAGCAACTATTAAATGATTAAAATTTGGCAATTACTATCAAAGAGTTTTTCTGCGCTACTTTGTGAAGTGGCTAAAATAGCAGTTGAAATAGAGCTGACTATGTTACTCCTTGCTTGTCATATTGAATCATAGAATGCTTTGGGTTGGAAAGAACCTTAAGATCATCTAGTTTCAATCCCCGTCACCTAGACCAGGTTGCTTAAAGCCCTTTCCAACCTTGCCTTTAACAATTCCATGGATGAGGCATTCACAGCTTCTCAGGGCACCCTGTTCCTGTGACTCACCACCCTCACAGAAGAAAACTTTTTCCTAGTATCTAATCTAAATCTACTCTCTTTCAGCTTAAAGCCATTCATCCTTGTCCTATCACTATATGACCTCTCCAGCTTTCTTTTAGGTCCTTTTAGGTACTGGAAAGCTGCTTTAAGGTCTTCCGAGAGCCTTCTCTTCTCTAGGCTGAACAAGCCCATCTCTCTCAACCTGTCCTTATAGGAAAGGTGCTCCAGATCTCTGATCATCTTCATTGGACTATGGATTGCTCCAAAATGTCCATGTCCATCTTATGTTCAGGGCCCCAGAGCTGAACATAGTATTTCTGGTGGGATCTACAAGAGTGGAGGGGAAGAATCACCTCCCTTGACCTGCTGGTCATGCTCATTTTGACGCCCCTCAGGATAGGGTTGGCTTTCCAGGCTGCAAGCATGCATTACCAGGTCTCTTAGCTTCTTGTCAACCAACACTCCCAAGTCCTCCTTCCCAGAGTTGCTCTTAATCCAGTCTCTGCCCAGCCTGTATTTGTGCTTGAAATTGCTTCAGCCCAGGTGTGGAACCTTGCACTTTGCCTTGTTGAACTTCATGAAGTTCCCATGGGTCCACTTCTTAAGGCTATCACTGTCCCTCTGGATGGCATCTTCCTCCAATGTGTTGAATACACCATACGTCTTAGTGTCATTGGCAAACTTGTTGAGGGTGCACTCTGTCCCACTGGTCATGTCACCAACAAAGATGTTGAATAGTGTTGGTCCCAGTACTAACCCCTGAGGAATGTCACACATCACTCTTCCCCACCTGGACACTGAGCCATGGACCACAACTCTTTCTTTGAGTGCAACCATCCAGCCGATTCCTTCCACTGAGTGGTCCATCAGTCCAGTTTATAGGCAAGAATGTTGTGGACAGTATGAAATGCTTTGAGCAAGTCCAGCTAGATGATGTCAGCTGCTCTTCCCTTACCCACCAACACCACAGCCCCCTTGTAGAAGGCCACCAAATTTGTTAGGAATGATTTGCTACTAGCGAAGCCACTCACCTCTTTATTTTCCATGTGCCCGAACATAGTTTCCAGGAGAACCTGCCTCATGATCTTGCTGGAGCAAGGTGTGTTGAAAGTCTTTCTACATCACCTAGCACAAACTGTACCGCTTCAGGACTGTGGCTTCTAAGCACCATGGTGCTCTAAATCTCATTGCTCCTGATCAGTGGCATGTCCTGAGAGAAAAAAAAGCTATCTTCCAGTAAAGAACTCTGTAACAGTGTGAAAAGAATGTAAAATGTGAGGATAGTTATAAATTTTTTCATTATTTTTTTTTAAGATGCAGAAAAATAATCCTTCCTTCTCCCTAAACATGTCATTTTTCCATTTTTTCATATACCTTTGTTTTTCTGGTCGGCAGCCAAGACTGAAGGCAGGAAATACAAGTACATTTACAAGAAAGGCTTACTTGTAATTTACTATTCAAGTGTGTAACCACAGCAACACAAGTCAATTTAGCTCACCTTAACATTTTGGAGAGTGCTGGTACTAATCCTCTACATGTTATGAGGGTTGCAAACTACCAGGGAAAAGTGGTGAAAGGAGGCAAAAATATGCATGATACAAGTAGTAATGATAATTCAAAACAAATGAAAAAGAAGAAAGGAGTGAATTACTTTTCTCTTTCTTTTGCTTCGGTAAAATACCTGTACTCTTAACTGGATTTGTGGAAGTGGAGTTGGACTCAAAAGAGGGACTCTGTTTAATGACCTGTTTTCTTTTTACACTATAAGATATGTATATCCTGTTACTTGATGCAGAGGAATTGTGAAAGAAGAGTAGACTTAGGAGTCTATCCCAGACTCCATTAGGTAGGACCTTAATGTAGGAAACTCCCCCACCATACCTTTGTCTGGCTGTGCAGTACCTTCGGGCTTTTCAGACAGTGTGGTGCATGGATACTGGGCAGCATGGAGATGTGATGGATCACTGCTACACTGGTGACCTGTCAGCTTCAGGGGCCTCTGGGGCAGCCACCAGAGCTGCTGAGAAAGCTCTTTCCTCCAGTCTCAGGGAGGGATAAGGATCTCTGTGTGGAGGAACACTGGTGTACAGGAAACCAGGCAAAATGTTCCAAGAGGGTTAGTGTCATAAAATCAGAACTCTGTACCATGATTGTGAGGGCCAGGATGCGTTTGTGTGACAGTGATTAAGAGAAAGAAACTAAAACAAGCCTCAGGCACTAGTCAGTGCAGTGATGAAAAATTATGATGAAAGTTTTGTGTCATTCAAACAGTTGTGTAAGCACAAGAGTACGAAGAACTTTGTCTTACCACAGCTAGAGCTGTGTGAGGTGTATAGGCACTACAAAACACGAATTTTGCCTTTATGCCATTATTTGTGTAAAGGGAGAAGATACCTATACTTGGCTTCTGTTCACTTTCTGTGTGAAACGTATTTCTACAGGCAGTGTTTGAAACAAATGAGGCTCCATTAGGTAGGATTTGGTTTGGGGGAAAATGAAGAAGGGAGATGAGGGAAGTGAACAGAATTCAGAGAAAAGCACAAAAGAAAAGCCATCTGTGGACACCTTTATTTTTAATGCTAAAAGGTATTGTGATCCAATGCATTGAGGCACAGTAAAGAATTTGATATCTCAGGAGAAAAAGAGCAAATGGGATGAAAAAAACCACAGATGGGATATTCAGTCAAATGTAAATGGAAGCATATTTTTGAGAGCCATAGTGTTTGTGCACTTCAGTCTTCCTAAGTGGCTGCCTCCTCACAGTGACAGCCCATTACCTGGGAAAATACATTCTTTCTTTCTCACAGATACTGTGAGACTTGAAAGGTATCTGTCCACAAAAATGAAAGCTATTTCTAACATTTCTGGAGATATATGTCCCCTTATGAAAAGGAAATTGAAAACAAGAAAAACCTGATCAAATAATGTATGGAACATTTAAACATATTGCTTAAATGAATGCATATTGAAAATGGATGCACTGAATATTTAAGATTAGTTGAATTTTGGAAAATGACTTGAGAATTAGAAATTTGGCTCCATTTTGAATTAAGAAGAAAATGTTGATTTTTTTAATGAGTAGATTATCTGATTAAAATGTTTCTGCTTGAGAAAGTTCCCTTTAATGCTGCTATATGGTCTAAAGGAGATCAGATAGCTGCTATGGAGTCATGCCTGTTTTACTCCATTAGCTGTGGACTGTAGGATGAGAATGACTTTACAGATTCAGGCACCAAAATTTAGATGCATGTGTGTATTCACCTGTAAGATCAGTTTATAAACCTTGGTTACAGACGATGAAATTTTAATCTGAAGCGCATAGAGCTTTGGGATTGGTTGGTTTTATCACAAGACAGAATCCTACACACTGGCAGATAAACCACCCTCAAGTCTCTATTGACTGCACAGGCTTGAATTAGGATTCAGACATGCAGAAAGTAGCATCTCCTGGCATGTACTAGCAAAAAAGAATGCTTTACCTAACTTCTAGGTGCTTCTCCAAAACTTAGGCTATTCTGCCTGATGTCTTTCTCAAATCTGTCATGCCTGTAGGGAAATCCTGGGGTATCCTATACCCTCTCAAACAGTATTAGGTACCTATCTTTAAATATCAAATCTTACCTGAGAGCATCCACCCCTACCCAGACTGTCGTAGTGGCTTAGGTGCACAACTCACCCACATGCCCTTAAATGGGGGTGTCTGAATCTGCAAGATAGATCTGACCATAGGGTTGCAGTTTAGTTTGCTAAACATAAACATTAAGTGATGTTTCAGGTGATGTAGGGTGCTTGGAACATCTGCATGAGGCTGGTTGATATTGCAGAGTATTTCTGGAAGAACTGTACTTTTCTGGACTGACCATGTCAGTCTAAGTGGGACACTCTGCAAACTATATATATAAAGCATAGACATTGAAAGTCATGTGGCATGAATCTCAGCCTGATGAAAATCTTGTAATAAAACAGTTAAGTGAACACGCAGTGCTTTGAAAATTGTTGACAAAAACATTCTGAAGAAGCAAGCTGTCTTTCAAGCTTAAGAGATACGGTGTCTTGATAGTGGTTGCTTATGTAGCTTAATAGAGCAGGGTTTTTTCTTGTATTTTTAATTCTCCTGATCATTTGTTTGTATGTTCCACAAGAGTGGATCCTGGGACTCCTGGGGCCCAGAAGCTTGCATGCAGAATAATAAAAAAACAGTTCCACTGATTCATCTGGGTGCAAATCTATATATTTTAGTGAAAGGACCAGATAACTTTCACCTAGTAGAAAACATTATCTACACCTCAGTAGCCAATGTGAGAACCTGAATTTTGTTTAACTAACTGCCCTAGGTACGATTTCTGTTTTCCTCACTTTTATCCTACAACATCTTCCTTCCATACAGTATTTTTTCACTGTCTTTAGTTTTCAGACACCCCTGTATGCACAAATGCATTATCTTTCCTCCTTGCTCTTTTTGCCAAATGCTCGGTGGTTGTAATTTGATATTCCATTGATGTCAGTGTAACTGTGCTGGTTCACACGGGCTGAGGCTTTCCCTCAGCTTGGCAGGTTTATTTTAACATCCCATTTCTGTGATCATTATTGGATTATAGCTTTCTCTAAACTTTTCTGTGTCATAATTTGGAAACACTGAAAAACAACACTTCAACTTTTAAAGAACAATATTCAGCTCATCTATCTTCTTCTTCTTTCTAGTTAAGCATTGGCCTATAAATATTCCATTAACAAGAATCTGTTGCAAGTATTTTCATTGTTTTCTCTTTGCTTTGTGGTGAGCTAAGTGTTTCCAAATTTCCTGGGCGGGTGCATTAGATAGTGACATGCTGAATCTGGTTTTATCAGTTTTATTCTGTTTAAGCTATTGTAAATGCAGCTTGAGGTATGTAGCTATATCTTTGTTATTAGAATTGTAATTATTATTACGTTTATTGTTATTACTGTCACTCTTTTTACTGCATTTGGGTACTGCTGGTTGTCAGTTGTGTATTGAGAATAGTTTAGCCAGGAGGAGGTTCATTTTTACTTTTGTTTTGGTTTGTAGGACTGGTGGTGACAGGAATACTGTGGGATTCCAGCTGTTTCAGTGTTTGGACTGCAAGGGCTGTTTGTCCATGCGTGGGATAGAGATTACAGTAAGTGGACAGATTTCTTTGCTAGCTGAACAAAACTTTCACAACACCTACTTGTTGTTTCTTGTTCCAGAAACTCCTATGAGCCAGAAATATTTGTTGCAATGTGAAATGTTCAATGAGATAATGATAGCTTTGCAGAAATATGGGTACACATAGTGGGGCAGGAGCTTCCCTTTTCATGAGCTTACGTTTATAGATGAGTTCAGCATTACTTAATAAAGAATATAATAGAGATTATGAATCCAAGGACACTAATCCTGGGCTTTACACAGTTTTTTAATGGTACCTTGGTTTAACAAATGGAAGAGAAAAGGTTGAGGGACCCAGGACAGGTGTAGAAAACATTAACAAAACAAGAAAACTTTGCATATGATGAGCTAAAGGATGATCTAGGGAGCACTGTCCTTGTGGTTACCACAATCTCATATGGTTGTCCAAAGCAGAGGTACCATACAGCTGTGTAGACCCCTGCTCAGGCAGCTCAGGCCATAAGGCAGCACTCAACTAGAAATGCTGTAGTCCTGTTTGCACAGAGCTGTGCCTGCTACCCAGGCACTGCTGGGAGGATGTGCAGATTAGCTTGGGCATGCCAGTGTGGCTGAACAGCATGTGGATCAGAGCAGGTTTGTGATCCTCCAGTGTGAGCTACTAGCAGCATATCTGTCCTGTCTGCAAATGACAGCTTTATCAAAGCTTTGTGAGACGAGAGATTTGCTATGGTGTAATGCTAGGCTAAAGTGGCCATCCAGCTCTAGAGCAGATTTACACAAACAATCCTGCTTTGCTGTTCCTGCAGTTTATGGTCAAAAACAGTGCTTTTCGAGATATTCTTCAATGTTGACTAACAGAAGGCCTAAGGGACTAGAAAGAGTTTTAGAATATGCTAGAGTTTTAAAAGGAGTTTGTATTTACATCTAGCTAAGGAAAAAAAGGTCAACTTATATTAGAAGTTCCATTCTTGTGTGTGAAGAGTGGAGGTTTTTTTAAGCTCTTCGTTCAATACCGCTCTAAATGTTTTGGGCAGTCCTTTCAATCTATCAGAATTTATAAGCCTAACAATTGCTCACTTTTCTGGGCTATTGGAAAGGATAATTCATTATTGCTTTACATTCTTAAGCTATAAACCACTGTGTATACACATGCTATTAGCTACACCTATTTGTTATTCAAGGCAGGGCTGGGAACGGTTCCAGAACCAAATCAGTTGCACTCTACAGTTCTGATTTTATGATACCCAGCCATTGGTTTCAGGGATACCTTGGGGCTTTCTAAATGGCCTTGGTCAAATATTTACATAAAGTCCATTAATCTTCCTGTCTGGCTTTATAATTAATTGAAAAATTATTTCCCTATGTAGCAACCTATTCTTGTCCCTAGCAGTTTAGGTACTTGGCTGTAGAGACTGATAATCAAAATCACTTATCAGCAAAAGTTATTTCCATAATCTCCTTTGTATCACAGACCACAGTTACAGCACTCAGCAATTTTAAAGGTGTTATCTCAGTTGTGGGCTCCTGAGCCAGATTAGGGGGTGCTTAGTAAATCAAATGTGTTCAAGATCTCTGCAATTGTTCATGCGCTAATTCTTTTTGGGTGTAACTGTGGGATGAGAGAACAAAAATAAGATGGTAATCATTAACTGGACAAAGATTTCCCAGCTTGTGGATAGGTGTGTCACTGTGGCCTTCCTCAAAGCAGAGATGAGATTGGAAGGTTAAAATGCCAACAGAGACATACGCAGAAAGAAAGGCCAAAGATAAGACATCTGGAGCTTTTCTTAATGATTCTGAGGTTGAAGGCACCACCAGCTGTTTGCTCAGTTTTGATAATTTATGATGTTAACAAGGGACTTGTGTGGTCCAGCACTATAAGTGAACTCTAACTTGTAAAGCTATGCCTTTCTATTTGCTTTCCACGTAGGCAGGAAAAGGAGCCCCCTCTTTCTTCATTACGAAACAACTCATTTGGCAGCATAATACACAGCAGTGTGGTAGCTGTCTTAGCTAACTCACCTGAATTTGGACTGTTCACCTTAGCGCATTATTATAGCACCTGTGTGCTCTCTGCTTGAAAGCGTTGAGAATGGTATCAATCCCATGTGAAAAGCTGTTTGGTCTGCCCATGCACAGACTCAGCAACTCAGCATGAGAGAGGACATACTGTAGCAGTTGATCTCAGCATAGATGATTCTTATAAAGCTCAATACTAGGCACAAGATGAGGATCTGAAATGAAACAGAATTCCCTTTACCCTCAATGGCATGTTGGGCGCTGCTTATGACTAGGCTACAGAGACAAGTCTTGCTTATCACTGTCTAAAACATTAGATGAGCAAATAAATACAAATTTATCTCCACCTGGATGGTCCTTCTGACTCACCTCCTGAGGTTGGATTGACTATCAGAAACAGAATTGTTTGTACTGAAAGAATGACTTACCCTGTCATGATCATCTTTAATTACTTTAGGAACTTACTGTGGCTAGTGCAATCACTGACTACAGAAAGTTCCTAATTACTTAATCAAGAAGGCCAGCATTCAAAATGAAAGATAAAAGCGCAAGGAGGATGACCTCTGAAAGTGGTTAATTAACTGTAGCTACTGACATGAGCACTGTTGTGAACTTTGCAAGCTATGATATGCACGCTGGTGATCATAAAGATAATGAGGTCAGTTGCTTGTTTCAGTCAAAATGACAAGAACAGACTTGATGCAAATCAAATGAGAGTTAGCTATAAAACTTTAAGTATGTGAGAATGACTCCACAAAAATGATAGTTCTGAACTTGATGTTTTTTTAATGAAAATACCAGCTTTGGTCACTTGAAGATCAGCTCTTTGCAGGTGATAACTGCAAACTCATTTGGTTTTTCTTGCTGGTCTCCTCAGTATTTGGCGGTTTTTATAAACTCTTGTGGCATATGCTGAATTGCAGATATTGTTAGCAAAGCTAGTTTCTGGCCCTTTTCTTGTGGAGAAATTTTGAAAGACTCACCCAAATCCATACAAATAATTGAGAATCCAGAAGACAAATAAAATGTGATCTCCATTAAGCCATCCCAAAACATCCAGCATCAGTCATGTGATTTTGCAATTGCTTGATCATCTACAGTCTTAGTTGTGGTTTTCGTTTTTTTAATCAAGTCTCTGGTTCTCAAGGCTGACCTTGCACCCTCTTTCATGGCTGCCATTAATTGCAAATCACTCTATATCTTTTATGTCTTTGTTGGCGTACCTTTATATCCAAAACATTGACATAAAAACAAATGTGAAGGAACATGGTTTAAGAAAAGGCAAAAAATAAAACCCAAAACAAACCAGAATTTTCATTCTCCAGCTGTTCACCTTTATCATAAATCATTTGCCTTCCCTTACAAAAGACATAGGCCTCATAGAAGTATGAGGTGATCACTGACAACATGACTGTTACAGTAGTTATAGCTTTCAGTTAAGTAATAAAATACTTCTAGACATTAGATTGCAACTTAAATTAATAGACATTTCAAGGTATTTAAAAATCTCTACCACTGACCTTCTAAGGAAGCTTTAAAAATATCTATCATTGTGCTGGTGAATTCACCATACTAAGAGCTTTAAAAATCTTATTATGCATCTGAATAAACACTACCACTTATTCAGAAACCTGTCCTGCTGTCTATTACATCTTTTCGAGTATCACATAGGTATCATAAATGAAGGCTTGCATTGATGAAATATGACTAAAAAAATTCATTAATATAGAGGAAGGGAGAGGAAAAGATACTGAATTGTTAGCGAAGTCTCTTCTCTTTGTATTCATTATGCTAATAGCCTGTGTGCCTTGTAAATTCTTCTAAATTACTTTCTATCATTTTGAGAAAGGAAGATGAAATATCTTGTGGACTGCAGAAATTAATAATACAATTCTAACTTTGTTATCAGGGACACTAAAGTAAAGGGGAACCAGACATAACTTTCAGGTTGAGGTTTCAGAATTTTCTCCTACTGTTGCTTCTGTTGAGGCAGTGCAGTTATAATCCACAGGTCAAGATTTAAATGGCCTATTTTTACCCTAGGTGTTCCTGTGTATTAAAAGACCTCACAAAGCAAAAATAAAAAAAAAACATTATCACAGAGAATCTGTCTAATCTGCATGTTAGTGGGGTTTGTTTCTTCAAAAGCAAAATAATCAAAAGACGAGAAAAAATTACTTTGTATAAATTGCTGAATTATACATAGATATACTGAATTATAAGGACATGAAGGGAAAAAATTCTGCCATTGCAGTAAGCAGAGCAGAACTTATCAAAAAGGTAAGACCAAAATAAGCTAAATATTGTTTCTTTTTGATTCCAGAACAGGGTTTATAACATTTTAATGTTTATTATTAACAAGGCAGAAAGCGCATCTCTATCAGTCCAGATAATGTCATCAGCGCTTGAGTAAGGAATAGTTTATTATTTCACAAAAGCTTCATGCCCTTCTGGCCTTGCTTAGGGACTTGGCAGGATATGAAATGAAGATGAATGATAGTTTAAACAGAGTTCACCCTTCCTCACAAGAACTTATTAGTAAAATAGGAACACAAAGCATCAGCTTGAAAGATTAATAACATGTACAGCACCTCCTGTAATATACTTTTTTTTTTAATAATTGGCTAGGAACTCTTAGGACAGATCTCATTATCAAGGTATATTGATTTTTTCTACTCACAGCCTGTTGCTAAATCATTTTCCAATTATGTAATAATGTTGTAAGTATAGAGGACAGATCTGGAAGTCTGAATAATTCAATGAGCAGAGCATTTTTTTTCTAAATAGAGGAAGACAGGGAAGTAATATGGAACCCACACAAGGTAGCTGATCTAAGCAGGACTATGAACAGTCAGACTCTAAAAGGGAGCATCCTGGAAATATTTGTGTTTTAAAGTGGAGTACCAGGAGACTATATTTTGTACATTTGTTTACTGTGAGTAGATGCAGCACATAGATCCTGTCACTGGAAATTTGTAGGAACAGAAACGCTGTTTTATGTTTCTGATAAGTTAGTATTACTTTTTGAATTCTTGGAATTGTAGAAAAAACCTTGTCGTTAAGAATCAAGTATAATAATAAAGGCAATAGTTTAACTTACCACTTGCAACCTAGAAATCCGGTCATTGACACAAACTGCGTATATAGGAAGGTCCCTGAGCATCACTTATAAATATTTCTGTTAACTTTTGGCAACAATTTTTAGAGCAGGAACTCTAAACATCTGTAGAAAATGGAGGGATTTTGCTGCTTATATCTCATGCTTATCTTCATGTTGCTGAAGATAAACATTACATAGCAAGAAACAATTAATTTCATCTTAAGTTTGCTTTCTAGAAGTTCACAGTGTATTATCTAGGCTCCTCTATAATGAATGGAGGGTAATTCAAATGACTTGCTTTGGATCTTTTGCTTCAGAATGGTGAATCTTACTCCAGACATGCTTCTACTGGTATTGGGGGATTCTCTTGAGTAACTTCAGACTTTCCAGTTGCCTAAAAAAGGAACATGAAGCCTGAAGGAACACTCTTCTCTACTGGTGAGGAAATCCACCTTCTTTCAATCTTGCGCATCTTAGACTATGCATGGTAGGAAGATTGTGGATAGGTGCACCATCGCTGGAGACATTCAGTGCAAAGCAGGATGTGGTTCTGGACAATATGATCTAGTTGGAGATGTCCCTGCTCATTGCAGGGGGGTTAAACTAAATGGCCTTTGAAGGCCCCTTCCAACCCAAACTATTCTATGATGATATGATATTATAATATTAGAGAAGCAGACTATCCAAAATTATACAATGCAATAATAATGGAAAAACAGCTCCCTGAGGTGGGAAACTTTATTTATACTAGCTTCTAGGAGTACACTAAAGTAGGCCAATAAAGACTGTCCTCCTTTATCTACCTAGATTTATGAAATGTTATCTGAAGCTGTAATTTTAACTATGGATTATGTAGCAAAACTTTATGGATGATGTAGCAAAAACTTTATTCTTTAACTCAAAAAGATTTTTGCTTACTTGCATTCAATTATTTTTAGTTCCACATGTATTTATGTTTATTAGTAACTGATTTTTTATTTGGATAACAAATCTTTACAACTCTTCTCAAAAGAATGATATAACATCAAATCAGAGAAAAGTCGTTTGGATTAAATGAAACACTGACAATTTTTAACCCATTTAAAATACAGCTTAATTTTGAAATGGAAAGCCATTTCCAATTCTGAAGCTGAAACTTTTTATTTTGAAAATGCTGAAATGTTGAAACTAAAAGCAGAGTAAAATAATGGTGGAAAAGAGAGGAATGGGTCTCTAGCCTTCTAATTGTCAGACCTTTTTGCTATCTAACTGTGCAGCAACTGAACTATTTTCATGATGGCTGTTCTAGTACAGGAGCAGCTTGTGATGACATGACGTGTTGTTTCCTGTTCATTAGCATCTCAGTGCTGCAAGACAACTTCCACCACCAAATTTCTAATGGGATTCCTACCTGCATTGACATTCTACAGATTCTCCTTCTCATTATCCTACAGTTCCAAAATCCACAAACTGGTGAAATTACACATACTGAAATAAGTTTTGGAAGATGATTTGAAGTAACAGTCTAAATAGATAATGAAAGAGTCTATTAGACAGGCAGTGCTGCATATTTAGACGGAGGATAGCTCAGTTTCCATATCATCCACTGCCTCCTCACGATTCATTAGCCCTTCAAACTGTGTTGTAAGATCATTCATTGAAGAATTTTGGCCTTATACTGTGAAAAGCAAACAGGCCTGAAACCCTCACCTTAGACAAAAACTTGTTGTAAAGCACATGCATGATTAACTAAGAACAACTCTAGCTACCCCTTGGGAAAACACATAAAATTGAGATCATATTTCTGCACTTGAAAAAATGTGACTTGCAAGTGACTCACCTTTAAAAATAATTGCATGGAAAAGACAGGGAATATAACCCACAGAAATCTCAGAAAGATATAAAGTACCAGCACAGGTATGGAGTTAAGGTTATTATTTAGCCTACATTATTAAAAAAACCAAAAACCAAACCAAACAAAAAAACCCCCAACAACAACAAAACCCAAAAGACTATCAGCTTCTTTCTTCTCATCCATTTCCCATCTATAAGATGACAATGTACCTTGCTACAGCTGTACTTGAGCTTATCATTGAGTGACCTGAGATGTGGAATTTCTAGCAAATACATTTAAAACCGAATTTTTAAAACTGGGATACATAAGTGCCCATGACTTATGATGAGACCAGTGCTATTTGGGATGATATATATGATGATATATATTTTTCTTATTGTACTGTTCCTAATATATTTTTTCTTGAGAAGTATTTTGTGGAATAAACCATGCTTTGTTTTTTTTCTGTTTCACAGTAAGCTTCCAAACTGTGCACGATAGAGGAGCTGTCTCACAGAGATTAGCTCACTGGGATACTTGCAACAGGTGTAGTGACCTAGGACTCAGGAGAGGCAAATAGTTTGGAGTATTTTTCAGATTGCTTGTACTACCCTGCTAAACTCTGTATTACCACAATTAGTTTTGTGCCAAGAACAAAGACAGTTTAAATATGTGCACAAGTATATTGTTGTTCTGAATGCATGATGGCATACCCTAAGCTGTGTAACACAGAAATAACAATTTGAACTGCAGGAAGTTGAAGAGACTTGATGCTTGCAAACTGGGTTTTGCAAAGTGTGTAACACCACAACAGAATATGATGCAGACTGTGCAGGACATTCCTTTCATTGAAACAAGGATATGATAGCCACTAGTGCTGTAGACCTTTAGCTGGTGGTCAGCTTACACTCAAATTTATGTCACCGTACTGTCACTACAATACTGAGATAAGATTAAAGCTGTCTCAAATCCGTCGTCACACCTCCAGCACTAGCAAACTGTCTAAACATTTATGAACTGTACCTGACTTGGGGACAGCAATCCATTCGAGTCTCCTCCATTCTGAATGCTCACTCTTTTCCAAATTTATCCTTTCTAGATGATAGAAACTGGTGTTCTGTATATGGCTGTGAGTCCTTAGAGGAAATAATTAGGTTTGTGAAGGGCAAAGAAAGAACCCAAGGTTGGAGATAGTGTGTGGAAAGGCTTTTGTGTAGAGATTTTCTGTGGGGAAAATAGGAGACATGAATATTGCACTAGACAAGGAAAGTAGCCACCTGAAGTCTCAGGTGCGGGAATATGAGTGTGTGAAGGTAGGAGCCTTGGGGCTAGGGGCAGAAATATGGAAGTTTATCACCTGTCTATAAGCTTGGAAGCCTCCTTCCAGCATCTTGTGATGGCTGTAGTAGCCTACAAGCCTATTGTTGTAAAAATAGCAAGGAAATACTATATCGTAAAACTATTGTGACACTTTCAAATTGGAGATTTTATTTTCTTGGTCTTTGGTCTTTGGTCTTTTGAAGTCCTCAAGAAGGGCCAAAAATAAAAGACTGCATAGGCCAAGAGATGACCACAGTAGTTGTATTGGCGTTTATGAAAGTATGCAAATATGCAAGTATTCTTATATACTCATCTTTATACTCAGATTATAGTGGCATCTGATCTCTAACATAAATTTGGATAAAAATGAATGAACAAGATAAAATAGCTGTAAAAATGCTTACGGACATTTACAGATTGTTTCTGTCTGTCTCTTTTCAGGAAGTAGAATTTTCCCCATAAATATACACAGATAAGAATCTCAGAGCACAAAATTAAATGTGTGTATATGTACATATGTATATACACCTAAAAGATACGATTTAGAGGATTTCAAGGTTGGGGTTTATTTTGTTTTTTTATAGAAGGCTTTGGCTTTTTTGCTTGAACCAAAATCTTCGCAAGAAAAAGTTTCCCATTGCACATTTAAAAACAAACACTGCCATGAGGTTCATGCCTTGTCCTACCTAGCAACAAACTTATAAGCAATAATAGTTTGTATTCTGGTCTGAAACAAGAACTGTCATTTTTGCTTTATTTTGTTTGTGCTGATAATGTCTATCCTCCCAGTTTAAATTGTTTTGGTTGGCTTCAGGCAAGGCATCATTCTTTTTTCATATGGGAATATGTTTTAAAATATTAAGCAACAACATTCTTTATTATTAGTATTATTGTAGCTCCTAGAAACCCCAGTCAGGACTGATGCTATGTGATTCTTAGTGTTTCACAAACAGGCAAAGGATAGGCCATTTTTATGTTTATAATTTCAGTGGTAAGTGGTTTCAGTACCTGTATATGCTACTTCTCACTGAAGTTGATAACCTCCTGCCTTCATATGAACTTTAACACCATGCTTTCACATATAGTAGTGGAATTTGTTATGTGTTCATCATCTGGCTGCTCAGCACTGCTATTGCTCCAGATTCATTATTTCAGTACTACCGTGTCCTAAGCTTGCCAAGGAGCATGATTTTATCTCTGACAGGGCATGCTGACTGGTCCCAACCAAACAATAGCAGACCTACAGGAGAGCACAGCACCATAAAAAATAAAGATGCATGAAGCCTTTGCCTGTTTTGTCATTTTAGTGCAGAGCTGAACAGGCTGATACATGTCTAAGTGTTAGGGGGAAAAGAGTTTAATGAAGAGTCATCAGGAAAATTTTGTAAGGATAAACTTTCAAATTTTATTTTTTTTTTTTTTTTTGGTATGATGAATGAGTTTAGTACTGGAAAAACAGTGAACCTTCCTATTGAGGCTTAAGTATATATTTTCATGAAACAGAAGGTAAAAAAAGCTGAATTTCTGTAGCGATCCTCTGTCTCCCTTTTTCCTCCTTTCCCTGCACATTATTCCTAGAACTGCCTATTTCAGGATGTCCAGGGAACCTGTGTATTGTCTCCTGCGGAAATACTGCAGAAGTCTCTAGATGAAGAAAAGCTTGCTTAATCCATAATAATGGCAGGTCTGCTTATTGATCTCATAAATTGCACTTTACTTGACCTGTCAAAAAAGCAGAATTCTCAGCATGTGCTTTCCTGCTCCTTTAAGAGCCTCTCCTCACCTCGGGCAGATTGCTCCCCCAGCTTCTCCCCATCTGCTGGCAGCTGTTGTAAACCCTGATATAAATTCATTAACCTTCTTCCAATCTATTTGAGTTCATTCTTGAGAAAGTACAGAAGGAGCAATAAACACTCACTACTGATTTTTCTTCATTGCCTTTTGTAACACATCTTCACCCAAGATACAAACCCAGGTTTCTTCTAAAAGGAGGAAAGTTAAACCCAAAATCCATAGGAATCAAAATCAGCCCACAGACTAGGATTTCCTAATTAGTAATGCTCTGATTCTTAAGCAGTGTTAACGCCTGTCTAACACCAAGCAAAAATCTACATGCTAATCTGAGTGGTGGCAGAGCAATTAATGGCATGTATCTACAAAAAAACAAGGAATGAGGAAGCCAGTGCTTAATAGCAAGCACTATAGAGTGTGACTTACTGATTGAACATTACTTCTACCTCAACAATACCCTGAAATGCAATATCATTGTTGCTATGCAAATGTCATGAGTGGATCTTGAGTGGCACTTGCATGGTAAGAAGCTTTGTTTTGGTTGATACGGGAAAAGTTGCAGGCAACTGAGTCACTCAGTGGTGTTTCTACATAATGTTACTGGGTTCTATCTATCAGAGAGCAAGGAGTTCTTGTACTCTGCAAGTGCATTACTGGGTATCTTTCAAAGATATCTTTTAAGAGGAAACTTTTTTTATCTAAGAAAGCTGTGTCTTTTAGCAGTGCAGTTTCTGATATCACAATGTGAAAACTACAGTAAACAAAAAGGGAACATTTTGAAAGGAAGCACTGGCCTTTAAATGCCTGATTTTCTTTACCAATAAACAGAGCTGTGTCCCAGCTCACATTTAATTTTATTGGGATTTGGAACCACAGGTGCTTTGTGATGCGCTGGAAAACTCCTCTGAAGAATACAAAATCAGCAACTGAAATATAGACCTAAGGTAGAGTGTCCATATATTTTCATTAACCAAAAAAAGTGAGAAGAGATGCCTAGCTTTGGCGAAACATTCAATTTCGGAGTGTTTAAAGATGGAGAGAAATGATGAATCCAGACTTAAAGGTCCTGAAAGGGCAGAACTTCAAATATTTAAAAAGTGTTTTGCAAAATTTTCTGCAAGTTCTGTCACTTGAACTAGATTTAATGATCGATTTCCAAATATTGCCTTAAAAAAATAACTAAAAAAAAAAGTGTGGCTGACAAATTACCAAAATCACATTCAGATAGATGGCTCTCCTAAGTATGGCTGCAGGTCAGTTGTGTGTTCTGACAGCTGTGTCAGGTTTTGGGATCATCGTAAGAGGTTAGAGTGCATTGTAATTTTTTGCAAAAAATATTTAAAAAATGGACAAGGCAACTCAGTCCTATTTCTGTGTATCCAACAGTTTTATTTTTAATGTAAAAATATGCAGGTCCTACAAAAAACCTTAAAGGATATCTTGCATTTTGAATGTGGGAGATTATCTTGCTCTTGAAGTTTGCCTGGGCCATTAAAATTTTTTAGCAGACTGATGAGCAGAAGCATTGGAAACCAGAAAGTACAATAAAATTGCAGCTTATGTATTTTTTCCACAGCATTACTAATGTTGTTATTAATATATTCAAAGTAGTGTCAAAACATAAAACATTCCCTGTTCCTGGATCAGAGAAAGCACTTTAGGACACACTGTCTCAAAGGCTGTGTAAATTTAAAGGCGTGCCATTTGGATGAATGCTATTTTGCCATTTTCTTGATCTAGAATTTGGTGGGGATTCTGGAATTTTACTGTAGTAGATGGTAGGTTATAGACTGTTTTTGAGGTAGTTCAACATGTGTGGCGAACAGAATAAGAAAATAGTTTCAGCGGGAGCTGAATCAGATCTGACAGTTCTGGCTTGCCATTCTCTCCCCATTCAGGTATCTTTCCATCTTCCCATGTCTGCTTCTAATGTCCCTTGGACCAGAGAGCAGTTTTACAGGCTGATAGTACAGGATGGGAGTGTGGATATCAGAAAATATGTTTTACTCCATTTTGAGTTCCTGGCTGGTCTTCATTGCCTTTATGTTCAGGGAACTTTTCAAGACAGTCCAATCTGCAGCCTTGTGGATGTAGATTCAATTCTTCCAGAGCCAGAGGACAGCTATTCTTGAACATTGCCGAAAGAGCTGTTCACTGCCTGGCATTTCTCAGGAGAAGCCATATGTACATTAAGAAATTTTCAAGAATCAGTGTGGTTGCTGAAGGACATACTTACCTTTTCAAGAAGCAGTCTTGGGCAATGTCAGTTGATACATTATCTGACTTTGCTGCAGAAAGGGGAGTTCCTGGAATGCAAGTGCAAGGATTGATTTGTGTGACCCCAGGTTAGAATAGTTCAGAAATGGTGCTATAGGAACTTACTGAAGCTGTGCCTTAAAATTCCCTCATTTCCAGTAAATTACTGTATAATGGCTGAATGGTCAGCTGGTATAAAACAACATTACAGCAGTAAAAATAGTGTATTTCTTTTCAGTGTTAAATAAATAAACCCACATATCTTTCTTGGCTCATCTTTGGTGAACAACACCTGATTGATAGGAATCTACTGACAATCCACCTCCTCCATTTAACAAGCCAGAGTGAACATCCAGCTAAACCAGCCTGTGTTTCTGACACCCAGAGAATGGGCTGGAATGACTGCCAGAAGTTATTGAGCTGGAGAGAATTTTAAATGAATGAATTGGGCATGAGTCATGTCTTTCCACAGAGCAACTACGGGTGCTGGCTGCCGAAGTACTTGAGAAGTCAACAAGGGCCCCTTTTGAGGGAGGTGGGGGAGAATTTAATCATTGGCCCAGCTTTGGAATTCTGGAGTGCATCTGGGATAATAATAACCTACAACAGCAAAGATTATTTAAAGACAAGCAGCTTCAGTTTGTCAATAACTCAAATACCAGCAAACTTGGGTGGTGAAGGGTGGCAGAGTGTTAATTGGTCTGGAAGCAGTATAAATACTTTCTGCATTTATCTCACTTACAAATGTTCACTGGTGATATGTTATCAGTAATTTATGATGTGCCATGACAAAGGCTTACATTTCTGACAGAAATAGCAATTAGTTAGAAGAATGAGGATCCTCCTTGAATGTTTTCAGCAAGTTATAAGAGGGATTTTTAACTTCCATGCATGAATTGCCTGTAAAAATTCTTCAGCTTGGCAATTTTTTCTGTTGCCTGAATTTAGCTCAGTTCTTAAGCTCTTCTAAAGACCTTGCAAATTCTCTCATAAGATTACTGGTATGAATTATTTGCATATCTGGTGCATACATTAGCATGCAATCATGGTGATAAGTATAAAAGAAACTCAGGACTTACTCAATGCACTTTCTTAATCCTTGCTTATTTGATTTTGTTTTCTCCTTTATAGCCACTTTATTTATTACCAGACATTGTCTTCTGAAGGAGGAGTAAAATGTGCATCAAAGTTTTCAAGCATTGTCTCAAGTACGGGGTTGCTCTGCTGCCCCAAAATTTCATGCAGGATGTTAATCAGGTGCGAGGAAATGCAAAGGGGAGTCCAAGTTGCTATAGGTATTACAATGAAAATAGGTACTACACTGTCTTCACTTTCATTCTCAGGGAAAGGGACCTGGATCCCTGTGAGAAAAGTCAAATGCTTCCTGAAGGTGATGACTGCTATGAATCTAAAAGATCTCTGTGATCTTACTGGTTTGGTAGCTGGAATCAAAATACCATAATATCCAGGCATTGCTGATTTCTGCCAGCATTATCTCCCTGTTTGCTAAGTGAAGTTTCAAAGTCATGTGTCTAAGTGCATTTACTTGTGTTATTCAGTGAACTCTAGTAGGGCTTGTTTTGAAAAATAAGAGTTTACTCAATTCTTGATGATTTAGAAGTCTGTGGAAAAATAATAGTTTCTGAATTCAAAGAGAACTTTAAAACAGTGTTGCAATATTATGGCTGCATTCACAGGTCGCCAAAAGATAGAAAGCGTTGATGAAGATTCAAGTCAGAAGCCATTCACTTCTACATATTTCTTCTTTTCAGGAGAGCTGGAGAATACTGTAATGAAACTCACATAATATATTTTGTAAACAGACATATCCAAAGATTATTGAAGCTAATTGAAAGGCACCTCTCAAGTCTGGTTTTGGGTAAATCCTGGAATTGTCAGATTTTAGCAATAGATTTTGTTAATTATATATAGTTATGCTCATTCCCTTCCTTTCAGATCCACTTCATGTTTTTAAAGCATCACCTGGCACACAGGTTTTCAGCTATGGACATAATCTGGGATCTGAACACAGTGTGGCATAACTATAAAAGACAGAAAGAGGACTTGTCTTTTTTGTAGTTTGGAAGAGATGTAGCAACTGAATCTTGGGGGCCTTTTTGTGTCTCCTTTGGGTTACTTTGTGATGTGACCAAAATCCCAGGTGACAGTGTTCATTGCCTGTGGATGTGGAAACAAATCCACTATGTCATTCGCTAGGCACTGTGGATGTAAGGGAGGGGACTGCTGGATCTGCTGGACAATACTTTGTGGTTACTTAGGAGCACTGAATCAGACATGGAATGTTGTTTGATGATAAAGAGTAGAGCAAAACTTTATCTCCAAATAAAAGAGCAGAATTTGGTCAGTATGGTCTGTCAATGGAAAAAAATACTAAATCTTCTAATCTATTACAGAAACAGTTCTGAATTTAGAAAGATATTATTTTCTTATGCAGATACATTTTGCCTCTTTAATGAAACCCCTTATTCCTGAGCTGCATAACAATGCAGTTGTATGAACTGCAATACTCTGTTACATGCTTTCCATTAGGCTGACAAGGAATAGATCAGAAATGCCTGCAGATCAGATCAGGAACTATAACTGCAATGGAAAAATACTGTTTTTTCTGGATTGTTCCCATTCCAAGGACAGAAGATATATATAGTTTTTCAGTTAAACTCATAAAAAAAAAAATTATTTTGCTTCTGGAAAAAGCAATCCTCCCCAGGATATTCTCTTCCTAAGAGTTTGTGTGCAGGAACACAGCATATACCAGAAGAGGTGGCCGATTCTTTTAGTTCGCTTTGACAGGAACAGTAAATTTCAGCTCCCAAACCTACTCAGATGCAAAAGCTGTGAGCCACAGGAAAGCCATACACAGTTCATGGACCTGCGTTGTCTGCTGGAAGAACTGCCAGGAATGATAAAAATGATAATAAATTTGCTTTTACTGCTCCTCTCTGTTGCAATAAATTTTTCCTGTATCTTTACACAAAAATGTGTATGGACCCTCTTTATGGACCCCTGGGGAGAAATTTGTGAACAAAAGTAACATTCTCTTTCTCTTCACTTCTGTTTGTAGTGTCTTTTTATAATTTGTGGAAGGTGTCCAACAGGTTGGAAAAATGCATTGAAAACCCAATCCAGACATGTCAGTACAAAACTGGGTTTAGTTTAAACAAAAATGAAGCAAGCTTTCCCTTTCCAAAGTAGTGTCTCCAAAAATAATTCTCTGATTCAGAAACTACATTTTTATCCTGGCTTAACTCCTTCTGTACTGAATAACAAGCAAGGCTATTTTTACACAGCAAAATGCATACACTTACTGAGAAAAATACATTTCTCCAGCAGCAGCAGTAGATTTGATCAGAACTATAAGACTCTCTAACATGTTTGGCCAAAGTCTTTGCTAGTATAAAATGAAGTTGGCATAATGACACTTATCTCTAGTAGTGCAAAATTTGAATGATGAATCAAGGGCAGCGTCAAAGGAAATGTCATCAATTCCCTGTGTTTTTCTGGAAGAAAAATATAGGAAGCATGTGCTGGTTTTGGAGAATTGTTTTGCAATTTTTCCCAAGAATTATTATATTGAGATGTGAGTGATATACATGCTTCAGAACTTCAGTGCTATTCCCTGCTTTTTGAGAATTTGTCAATAATTTGATATGAATTGATTTTTTTTTTTTTTTTTTTTTAATGAGCATGAGTTTCCCTCAAGATCAGTTAATATCAGAACTGGCTGGAGTCAGGAAATTCAGAACACAGTGAGATTTGCTGGAAAATTTAGGTTCCAAGTTTAATTTCAGTAAATGGAAGGCAGGACATATCACCCATCAAAAATGCTGGATTTGGATTAAGAAAAATATCCACAGTACATGGCATGTTTTTTTCAAACCCATGTGCATATGCACACAGTATTATATCAACTGATTTCAGTTTGGGTGCTCCAGCATGAATGTGTATGGCAATATGTATAAAAAGAATTTAACAGAGACACTGAGAATAGATTTAACGTTGAAAATGGGAGATTTGTACCTTCTCACAAACTCTGCCAGTGGCATTGTGCCATACAATGAACCTGAAGTCCAAACTGCTTTTCTCCAGAGTAATGCCAACCTAATCTGAAGTAAGGTCAATAATTTCATCCCTGACTTTGTATAATAAAAAATAAAAAATGTGTTCACAAATATTTTCATTCAAAATGCATCCTATTGGTTACAGTTCAGTTAAAGTTGGAGGAAGTGAATGAGAGTTTTGATCCATGCTCGTGTGTTACTAGAGTAAGTATGCCCAAAGCATTGTCTCGGCAAACAGGTCATGGAGTCAATGAGCACAGAGACTAAACTGCCCCCTTGCAACTAGAGGTAACCCTTTAAGGGCAGGGTTACAAAACACAGTGGAGAAGCCTACAATCCCCTGCACCTTTTTGACGGTATGTAAATGGAGAGCTTCCTCCTTTGGGTCATTCCTTCTGACATCTGCCATAACACTCCGTTGAAAAGATGAGAAAAAATGTCTTTAAAAAACCAGCCATGCTCCTGGTACTACTGTGAGCGCAATGTCTAGCAGCTTTGTAATTAGAGAAGATAATTTTGGTTTGTGATACTCTTCTAGCCAGCAAGAAATGCTGTTACTTGTATGAACCCATTCATATGACAGGGAAAACTCCAAAGATATGCTGTCAATGGAAAATGTGAATAAGGAAGCTATTTGTAATAAGGTGGCTTTAGTATTCCTGCCAAGATAATCCAGAAAAGGGAAGATACATATGTCTTGAGTGTGTTTTGTCTCAAAGATGTGACCATATAAGCATATTTTGAAACAGGAGCAGCACAACATTTAAGCAAGTGATGAATACCCTGCAACTTTAGCCTCACTGGCAGTTCAGGAGTTTTCTGCTGTATTTACCTCTGAAATCTGCCCAAATACTACCATAGATTATCTGTCCCTTTTCCTTTGTTCAATCTTTCTGCAACCACCTGACCTGGATGTTCCCTCAAGCTTGTGAAGCAAGGTATTGAAGACACCTTTACCTGGGTGTACCTGAGTGAGGAAAATGAAGGTTCAAGCTCTTCCTGATATGGTAAGTATGAGGATGCAAATGCCTTGTTTTGAGCAGTCAGGCAAGAGCTGAGTCTGGATGAGTGAAATGAGTGGACATTTGTCATAATCAACAATCTATTAGGATTTTTCTCTTTTTCATCTTGGAAATGCTCCCTTTTCAATATTCAGTGTTGTTGCAGAAGGAGTTTATTCTGGTGAATCACCATTCTTTGAAAAAAGCAGTTTCCTTGCAAAATACTCAACCAGCAGTACTACTATTACCACAAATTGCTTTCTTTTAGGGTCCAATCTGGTTCCTGTAGAAGTCAGTGGAAAAGAATCTGATTTCCATGAATGCTGGTCAGGATTATGAAACTGCTGTTGTACCCTGCCTGTTAAGACTGTTCTTCTGAAACTGAGGTAGTAGTTAGACTTCAAAAGTCACTAGTAGGAAGAAAATCCATCACTTTTTAGAATCATGGCTGACAAATTCAAGCTTTAATGTCCCATAAAATCAGCCCTAGGCCTAGATCTTGATGAATTTTGCTTTCTGTCTTCTACTTGCACTCAGTAACTTTTATCCTTCCTTCCCCTATCTCCATCTGATCTAATCCTCTGTGCCAAGGGTTTCCAGCTTCACTCTTTGGCCCTGTCACTGTGACACCAGTATGGCTGGCTCAGTACAAGATTGCTTCCTTTGAGGAGGCTGAGTATTTTCAATCTATTAGAGTGACGCTGTGGGGAACCCTTTCTTGAGACTCCTCTCTTTTGTGGATTTTTCTCTTGTTTTAAAAAAGAAATATTGTTTTCCAGTATCACCTTTTTCTTCTATTTCTTCCCCTTTGTACCTTTTTCTTTTGCCATTCTTTTATCACTCTTTAAAGACAGCCTTATAAAATCTATTTTCATTTTCCTTTCTGATGCCCAGACATTTTGTTTGCATCTGTTCCTTCCACCTTTTTTCTTCATCTCACACCTAGTTGTTTCCTTGACAAATTATAATGACACATTTTTAACTTATTTTCCACTTTCAGTATACTAGAACAAAATTGTACATGAGCAGTTCAAGCCTGTACATATAGCAGAAGTCTTAGGGTCTCTGTGAGATATATCATTGTGCTACTGTCCATGTGAAATGAAACTCAGTGTTAGCTAATGTTCTAATTCAGCAGGTAAAACTGCTGTTGTGGAGCAAGAAAGCACAGGTGAGCTACATGGTGCAGAATCATAGAATCATAGAACAGTTAAGGTTGGAAAGGACCTCAAGATCATCTAGTTCCAACCCCCTTGCCATAGGCAGGGACACCTCACACTAAACCATGTCACCCAAGGCTCTGTCCAATCTGGCATTGAACACCACCAGGGATGGAGCATTCACAACTTCCCTGGGCAACCCATTCCAGTGCCTCACCACCCTTACAGTAAA
>WYDI02021318.1:0-10865 GCA_009867235.2 Psittacus erithacus | reverse complement strand
TATAAGGAAGAAGTTCTTTACTGTAAGGGTGGTGAGGCACTGGAATGGGTTGCCCAAGGAAGTTGTGAATGCTCCATTCCTGGCGGTGTTCAAGGCCAGGTTGGACAGAGCCTTGGGTGGCATAGTTTAGTGTGAGCTGTCCTTGCCCATGGCAGGGGGATTGGAACTAGGTGATCTTAAGGTCCTTTCCAACCCTAACTATTCTATGATTCTATGATAGTAAGCTCAGCAGTGGCAGCAGTCTTGCCTTCAGTGGACTTTTGTTTGCATGCAAACCACAAATAGGTGCAAGTTTACATTGGAGGAATCATCCCCTAAATTTAGTTCACTGGTGTTAAGGTGGGAACATTGCCGAGTTTGATGAAGATTTCACTTTGGTTAGGTCTGAGAATTCATGTATTGAAACCTCTTCAGGGAAACATGAAGTTTCCTATTACTAGTTAGTATACTTATGCAAGCATTATTAGAGGTAATAATTAGCCTATGTTACTTTGAATTTTTAGTTCCAAAATGCCAACAATAACATTTAAACTCAATGATGGAATCTCCTGTTCAGTTTTTTTTTTTCCTAAATGCTGTTGGAGAGATTTCTTTTACTATGCAAAATATCATACATTCCTAACTGCAAAGTAAACAACTATATCCATCTTGCAATTACACTAGAAAGAATTAAATGTAGTTTGAAGGTAAAAAGTATAGAATTACAAGTGCTGGGCTATAGGCCAGTTTGCACTCCTGAATTTGGATCTTACTGAAACTTCTTTGTAACTTCCAAGCAATCCTAAAAACATAGTTGCTTATACTATTACTTTTACTAAACCATCCCATGACACACATAGTATCTGATTTTAACATTCAGAAAGGGATAATTTTACAAGCTGATACTGGTATACACCTTGCTGGGTGTATAAGCTGTTTTTTATAATGCAGCTGTCCATCCTGTTTACAAAGTGATTACACATTAAGGTGGTTTTAAGTTTGTGCTTCTTAAGGAACATAAAAATCAAGATAGACATTTAAAATTCATCCGAATAATAAAACAGTTAAGAGACTACAGTAGATAAAAGATTTCCATGTGCCATACAGAGACCAAATTTCATTCTTTCATCTCAAGTGGGAATGCTTTTAGTTTCTAATAAAATTAATGACCAGATTCTGTATACTTACTCCTCAGTAATCGCTGTGAGATTTCAGTTACTTAAACAGATGAAAAGTTTCTAGCTCTTAGAAAATATTCCTCAGTTCAGCAAAACTGAGGCATTCTGTTTTCCACTGAAAGCTATTCGCTTTGCAAACAATGAAGTTATTAATAATTTTATGAACACTGATGAGACTTTGTACATGTGGTTTTCACTCTTCCCATCTGAACAGACCATGCAGTTTGCTGAAGGCTATGAAGCTGTATGAATGAGAGGATTAATCTATAAATTTAATTGCAGATGAGGACTGTAACCTAGCATTTACAGTGCTTTCTCATCAAATTTCAGAGTGGTACACAAAGGAGAATAAAATTACTGCCTCCATTTTACAGAAAAGAAATTGAGGTACTGGAAGAGAAGTTATATGCATGCAGGCATCGAGCAGGCTAGCAGCGAAGTCAGAAAACAAAACTTAAAACTTGTTTGGCATCCCATCCACCAATCCACATTGTCTAATCTATGCCATCTTTTTTTCTTGACAGGGTTGCTGCAAATTGAGTTGAAGACAAGGAAAACTTGCTTTTGGCGTCATCAGAAGGGGAAGCCAGATACATACCTTTCCACAATAGAAGCAATTTATTATTTCCTTGTAGACTATCATCAGGAGATTTTGAAAGAGAACTACAAAGGACAATATGATAATCTGCTTTTTTTCTTTTCATTTATGTACACATTGATTAAAAATGCCAAGTGTTGTGCAGGGAAAGAGTAAGATGTCTGACTATAGGTAAGTTACACTATATTTGGTTTCTTTTATGATGATAAACTGCACAAATGTTATCTAGAAATACAATGTACTCTTAATAATGGCTAAGTGTTTGTCCGAAAGTAAGCTGCAGATCTTACGTCCTGTACACTTGAGGTTGTAGAACTACTCTGATGAGCAGTCTGATAAGAATTACTCCTTTGAAGACAGTCAGGCTTTGCTAAGTGTTGTGTCATCACAGTGAGATTATTTCCTGAGGTGGGGATAGGAGGGCTTGGCCCCTCTTGCTATAAGGAGTCATGTCTCTTAACTGTGAAAAGGAATTAGTATGCTGGCTTTTTATTGTTACTAATACTTTATTTCAGGCGTTTTCATTGTGTTTTACCCAGTAAAACTGATTTCACTTTCTTGACATGAAAAGCTGAGTGAAATTGTTAGGATGGTATTTAACTAGGGGTGTGCCAATACAAAATGCCACATTAAGTGACTAGAATATAAATTATGTATTTTCGAGACTAATTCTGGAAAATTGTCCTAGTAATAGAAAAGAATGCTCTCTTTAAACATTATGCAGTGTGTAATTTCTGTAGTATCATTCACATTCTTTTTGGATAATTTTTTAATTACTATCGTTTTGTGCAACATTAACTTAAATGTCACAGTGGCATATCATAAACAGTACTTTTGTCTGGAAACAGATATTTTAGCAGGACTCAAGACAAAGTAATTTGCAGAGACAAAAAGTCAGGAAGATACTTGTTCTGACCACAACAATTCCGACAAGACATCCTTAATTTAGGCAGACTATCCATCTGCTGTGTTTTTCTTTTGCAGTAATAGTGCAAATTTGAACAGCTAAATAAGGCTCTGTCTGATGCTGATGAAGGTTTTGATGGTATATGCAGCACTGCTGGCAGAGTCATCACATGTGAATGTAATTATAAAAGTGTGACTTTGCCAAGCTATACCATGCAGCTGATGCTGGCAGAGGTAATAGTCCTAAGCTGTATCTTTACAAGCAGTTATACAAATATATTTGTATCATGCTAGGATGCTCTGCCAGAAAAAATCAAGTTGGTAAAAATTACAGTCTTAAGACAGAAAAAGAATGTTTCATTAGAGGTACAATGGAAGATGGATAAATATTTATGAATATTCTCCGAAGCACATTACTTAAGAAAACACTAAATCTTGTCAAAGTGACACATAAAAATTCTAATAGATAATTTTTTAAACAAGAAATTTGAAGTTTGTTGCATATTTTCCTCAAAAAATTGGCCTAACTTACCAGCTGTAGCCCAGGAGGGCCCAATCACACCCTGGAGATCATAGAAACAATGCCTTGAAAAATACTGCCGGAAAATCTTATGCTGACACGGCTGTATATGGGCTCAAACAACAGATTTGTAGGAGATTTTTTTAATGCTTCAAGATATTGAAATCAAAGTTCATATTGCAATATTAACAATTGGGCAGCTTGATCTAGTTGAAGATGTCCATGCTTATTGCAGGGGGGCTGAACTAAATGACCTTTGAATAATGTCCCTTCCAACCCATACTATTCTAGGATTCTTTAACTGCTTAAAACAGAAGATACTAATACACTCTCTGCAAGTCATACCTATCTTCACAAATGTATATAAGAATGCATTTCAGTGGACAACCAAAACACAATTCCATTTACAAAAAGAAATGCTAGTTAAGTTACATAAATGCACGTGAAATGTGCAGGAACTGTAACAGCGTCATGAGAAACACAGGCTTGAAGTCAGAATGAGAAACATAATTTTTAAATATACGTATAGATTGAGTTCATGTGCCAGGCAATGAGAAAAATCAGCAGTCATGTCTCAGTGTTATTGAAACAACACATTTCTTATTCATTTGGTTCTTATTGCTATTGAGAGGCTATTTTAGCTGTCTACAATGATTAACGCTATTTCCTTTGGTATGAATTTTGATAGTCTTTTGACATTTCCATCTGTTCTTGTATTTCTTAAACAAAGATTGTTGTAATACTTTTTTAAGTCACACAAGTACAATAGCTTGAGAAGGAAACTTTCACCCACTTTAAACAAACAAAAATAAAATGAACCCACTGACCTAACGTTTTACAAGAACCAGAGAGAAAAATCTGGGGAGGAGGGGGAGTTACTTCCAAGACACATTTCCCTGAAAACATGTTTTTTTATTTAAGAAGCAGAGGTCAGATAAAAGCTTATATAAGCTGTTCTTTGTTACTTTTGGAAAATAGTTTCACAAAGAATGGTTTCCAAATTTAAGTTTTGTGTCTCTCACTTTATTTGAACAATGGGAATTAAGAATCTATTCCAAAAGTAAATTAGTCTTAAATTCTCAGGTGAAATCAACGTACAGAAAAGATTGTAAATCTGGAACGCTGTGTCCCGGAATTGGGTTCACATTCTTCCTCTTCCAGTGCAACTGCGGTGTAATGCAAGAGTCATTCTTACATAAGCGACAGAGGCACATCTAATATCTGTCATTAATTATGGTCTGTTGATATTCCTCTGATAACCTTTCATGAGGGTGGGAAGGAGGTTATTGTCACTTCTGCTGCAGATCTGCTCTGAGCAGATGTAGTTCTCTCTCCTCTCCCATATGTAAAAATGTTTAAATCCTCTATTTAATATCAGTATTGGTATAAGCAGCCAAAGGAGCCAAGTCCTCCACCTCACACTGAAAATGTCTCAAAACTGCTGATACCTTTTTCCAGCTTTGAGACTGAAGAATAATTTTGTTCCACTAAATGAAAGCGATCGAGTGGTTAATCCTTTCAAGTGCAATTAGCAGCACTGACCTCACTGTTCTTTAAAATGAAGGTCATGGGGAGGTAAAGGCCAGTTCAGGGCCTTCTCTTTCATATCAGAATACCCCTGCACTAACTATCTCTTCTGTTTCCAAAAACATCAGAGAGCCAGGGGGTAAACAGGCTTCTACTTCCATTAGCAGTAACTTAAACAGTCATAAGTTAAAGGGGGAGGAAAAGGAAGAGCATCTCTATCTATCTCCTTTCACAACAGAAGACATCTGGCCTCCTGTGGGGAGGCCCCAGATAACAAAGAACCTGTCATTACAAAGCTCCACAGTGTGCTCAGAGAACCATTTTACCTGCAGTCTGGCTCATTCATTTCCTGCCACTGAAGCCATCTGCTTTTGCTTATTGTGGGTATTTTTGTTCTTTGTTTGGCCAGGAGCATGAAGTGGCTTCACTTCAGCATGCCTGTATGCTTGGTCAGAGGCACTATTTAATCCTTTCTCAAAAGGAATAAGAAGGAGCTGCAAAAAGCAATTCCTTTCCTGGAAGGTAGCACGAATGTTCCAAGCCTAGGTTGAGTAGAAGGTCGTATCAGTGCATGGGTGGGGTAAAGATATATTGAAACTGAAAAGACATGGCAACTTGGAATCTACAGAAGCAGCTTCCAAAGCACTTGTAATCTCACCTGATTTAAATCCTTTGCTACTTCTCCTTGCCTTTTTTATTTATTTTTAATAGTTTGAGTCCATCTGGTTTTCCACAGAGGCTCCTCCAGGCCCAACTGTAGAGTAACGTAGCAATCTGTTCTTGTCTCTCTCTTTCACTGGCTTTCAGTATTTTGCCTGAATGCTTTAAAAATCAGTTTGTATTCATAAACTATGTTATAGCATACTTACAGAAAATGTAACATGATACAAAAATCTATTCCACCTATACCTGTCTTTGAAAATACCAAAATAAGAGGGGGGTGGGGGATGTGTGTGTTAACAACTTCCTACTAGTTTCCCATCATTTACTATAATGCATTAATACACCCATTAACTTGTCTCAAAGAATTCCAAAAAGCTGAGCATCAGCTGGATTCAAACTTGGTTTGTGACACAAAACTTAATGGTGACTGCAGCAATGTTAAAACAGGAAAGCTTTCCCACTAAGAAGAAAAGATCATGTGGCAGTAAGTTACTGATCTATTGGTATCAGATTATGAGGTCACCCATCAAGGTACTGAACAACTCAGCATAGTTCCTGAACTGTTATCTCTTGTCTTGAGACACATTATTTCAGTAAAATTCCAATGCTGTCGTAAGTTAGAATGTTGGTTTTGGCTGGTGACACTTAGTGATCCCAACACTCAAAGTAAGTGTTCATACGGAAAATTTACTACGTTCTTCCTGTACGCCTGTTGAGAAAGTTAACATATTGCTGCCATTTTATGGATTCTGAAGAGAAGTCAGATGCTGTAGAAGTTTGAAAGTAATGTATCACATTAAACTTTAAAATTATGGTGTGGTTTCTTCACCAGTACCTGCCAGAAAAAAATACAAGTATTTCTTGAGTCCCATAGCAAGAGATGGGAACTACTTCTCTAACACAAAACAGACTTTGTATTTTCACTTCACTGAAAAAGGGAGTTCTTGTATAACTTTAGCATTACTGGTGGTGTTCTCCCATTCAAATCAACTATCATTTTACTGCTGACTTTTCAGACCACTGGTATTGTAATAGGATGTTTAGAAACATACCACTGAAGAGTGAACAGAAGATAATGCTCCACACCAGTATACCCAAGTCCTGCTTACCCCATCATCATGTGTGCTTCACTTCCCTTACCTACAAAGTTGATTTCTAACATCTCTACATACGAAGCTGGGCCCGTAAGCCAGTTGAACTCAGCATGAAATCTAAAGGTTGACTATTATTACTTCAGCAGTTCTGATGGTAAAATTTTCCAACAACAGGGCTAGAAGAGCTGTACAGAAGCACATGTATATGTGTAAGTATCAGTAACATATACCTTCCTCCTAGCGATAAGTGCATTGGGACAGAAGCCAAAGATTCGCTCCTATACTGTTTCTATCTTGGGGAACATACAGAGAAAATCAAAGCGTGGTATCAGAGTTTACAAAATTAAAGATTAAACTGTTATATGTACAGAACAAATGTATATTTTAATTAGATGCAGCCATACAGCTGTGCCTCTTAATGTATACAGGTGAACACTTTGACTAGGAATTGATTTGTTAAGTTTCGATGCACTAACCAGCCAAAGTGCTGTATTATCCCTCCAAACAATACACTGGAAAAAAAAAAGTATTTCATACCTTTTCACCACTCCCAGTATTGTTGTTAATGAGTCTAGTGTAGTTCCCTGCTGCTGTCTGAAAGTATCATGTTTTCTTTGCATCTCCAAGCAGCACCAAAATATTATTTGTTAAAACAGTTTAGCACATCCATCCGTCCATCTATCCACGCTTAACAGGGCATGTCAAAAGAGGCCAAAGGGGTAAACAGATTATTCCAAACCAACTACAACTGTAAAACTGCAAAGAAAAATCAGAGTGTGTTGAACTACACAGAAATTCTGACTCACCTGCACAGAGGAAATGCCGTGGATCATGCTCCACCATTAGTTCAGCAGAGAAGGGGAGAAAGGAGCAAGAGTGCAGCCTCCCTGGTATGAAGGAAAATGTGTTTGTCCCAAGTAATTGTGTGCAGGAACACCTACAGTGAACGTACACATATACAACCCTTGATGGAAAATTCATACTGTATATCATGCAACATGATGGTTTCTTTGTTGTCTTTTGATTACTTA
The DNA here is from genome assembly GCA_009867235.2 of Psittacus erithacus. Taxonomy (NCBI): domain Eukaryota; kingdom Metazoa; phylum Chordata; class Aves; order Psittaciformes; family Psittacidae; genus Psittacus; species Psittacus erithacus. The sequence goes on along the minus strand of WYDI02021318.1, from coordinate 3,369 downwards.
CTAAAGACTAAAACAACCAAACCAGAGACAGTGTTTCTCTGATGTTTTGGGGTTTTATTAATAATATGCAATTAGTTTATAAATTCCTTGGTTTGTGCTAGTGTTTACTCTATATCATTGTATTTTTAAGGCAAATAACAGCATGTAAACCTATTAATCTGTGAATTTTATAATATACCTTCCGTACTACCAAAGTGAGGTAAGACCTGGCCTTTATTCTGTAAGAATACTTTTTTGTGCGCATGATCTGGAATAACATGTAATTTTCATTAAAGAAGTTGTCTGTAAGGTGAATAACATGAACTCTTCAATTTTTTGTGGCATTCTATGTCTCAGTATCATCTTCAACAGACATGCTATTAGCAATGATTGCATATAATCTCTACCCATATCAATGTCTATATCTGTTAATGTCTACCAGTCCTGGTTTTTGAACAAACTTAGGACTCTTGAGGCTTTCATCATCATGAGTCAGGCTGGCTTCCATATGGAAAACCTTACTTCTACTCTATTAAAAATTGAATTCTAAAAAACATTCCTAGGATGCACTCAATTTTGGAGGGTCTTTTTCTTAAACCAGACTTGAATGCCACCCTCACAGCCTAAAGGTCTACTATAGTACAATTCCTGGAACTATTTGCTTTGGAGACAGATGCTAATGAATTGAACAAAATCAGACTCTTTCTAAGTCTAAATATAACCTATCCTTAGTGTCTTTTCTACAGAAGAACAATACTTTGGGTTCCAGCAAAAAAGTTTGCTCAAGCTGAAACTACAGACTTAATTTCAGAGGTTGCTGCTAATGCTGCATAGAAATTCCGTATTTCAAAAATATCAAAAATTTTTTATTTCTTCCAAAATTGGAAGGGGGGAAGAAGGGGCAGGTGGGGCTTTCAGTTTCATGACTAAATTGTTTGCCAAATGCAGCATGCATTCCATTTGACCTGAACCTGTGTTTTCTAGTGATTAGGCTATGCAGCTGAAACATTCTATCTCACTTTCTCTGTTCACAGGCTTCCTTTGGGCCAAATCAATGCTGCAGAGCCTGGTTTGGGTTTTTGGGGTTGATTTGTTTGGGGTTTTTTTTGATATCTACAGCAGACAAGAAAGTAACTTGATACAGCTTCGATCGTCAGAAACATGTAAAGCACCTCACTGTACTTGAAACAGTTGGATCGCTTTACTACCTCTTTTAACCTCAAAACATATTTAAGTGTGGTTACAATACTGGCTTCGATCTGCATACCTATGTAGTTCAGAGTACAAAAATGCTTGCATTCTTTTTTATCATGATTATATTGGCAAAAGACGTTTACATTGCCAAAGGCTTCAACTTTTCCTTGAATGTGGCTTACTTGATCTGGGGAACTGGTTTAAAACCAATGCCTGAAGCAGCTGCCAGGGAATTTGCCAACAAAACTATACTGTCAAACTCTTAAATGCAGAGTAATCTCTAACATAGGCATAGCCTGATTTTTTTTTTTTCATTTTAAAAGGCGAATCCATTGGGGGGGGGAATATAATGGGGTAAGAAACAAGAAATCTTGAAACTTTTGAAGCCCATGCAAACTAACATGGTAGATTCAAGCAAGCAAGGTAATGTTCAATACTGTAGCTGTTTGACTCATGTATTGTCCTATGGAAATGGCCAGGATTTCTCTTTGCAGGCCCCTGCAAGGTTCTACCCTCTTTATAGGCAGTGGCCATTTTCAGTTAAACAGGTGCCTATCTTGAGAAGCATCAGTTTAGATGCTTCCATGTTGGCACTTGCAAGGAATTAACATAAGTAACACTGTACTGATCTCTGCCGTTGGTTTTTAGTACCTTTTTGACTTTCCAGACTTCCAATATTGGCATGCTAGCAATAACAGAATCAGGATTTTCCTCTGCTGCTGAGTTCACTATGTCTTTTGCACCAATGACCCAAGCCAAGTCTGTATCTGAAACAAAAAGGAAATACATTACAAAATGTGTTATTATGAAAGGAAAAGCCACTGCTTCAAGTTATCAAGACAACACCAAAGCGCATTTATCAAGCATACAACAAATGATGACAATTTGTTGTTTCATCTGAATTAAAAAAATTAGGTCCATCTGTTGCTCTTCAAACCTAGAATCAAATCTTGGCAGTTACATGTGCTAACAAAAACTCTTAAAAAAATTTTGTGCATTCTCTGTGTAAGATACCATGAAAATAAATACTCCTAAGATTTAGAGGCAGTCTTACACAAGGCCCTTGTGAGGTCACTAAATAAAGCACATATGTGGAATCTGAGGATGACATCCACTATGTTGTACCACGTAGTTTATTTCAGTACTGCTCACTTACAGTCCAAATCTACAATCTCTGTTCAGTTCAGTTCCAGTTCCATGGCTGCATGCAAGAAGCATTCCATTTACATATAGTCCCTTGTAGGTCCAGGAATTAGCCTTGCAGTAGAACAAGTAATTGCACAGCTTGGGTTAAGAGAGTAGAACGTATCTCTAAAAATTGTCGATAGTTCCGTATAGTCAGTGCTGGTGAATGGTGTATTGTGGGAGAAACTACTGGTAAACAAATGGGGTTTAGTTTAGAGCTGTAACACCAGCAGTATTGAGTAGATCACCCTTATCTTTACGCTCACTGATTGCTTCAAGAAACCTTTAATGGTTTTCTGACATCTGCAAAGGCAGCAGTGACTCATCTGCCAAACACACACCCATGTGCCTAGCAATTTTCGTTCTTTTTTTTTTAGGAGTTGCTCACAGTTTGCCCAGAGAAGTCAAGTTTAATGGTCTGTACATCTGTTCAGTCTCCTAGAGTCCTTATTAAAATCAGCATCACATTTCAGCTCCCATTCCTGTTAACCTTTTTAACAACAGGGCTGGCTATGCCTCCCGGGAGCCTGGCAACCAGAGAAGGCAAGGATGTTCTGGCTGTACCACACTTGATTTTTATATCTTCTGCAACAGGCCTCCAAGTAACTGAGAGGCATGAGCCAAAGGAATTTAGCGTACTGTTACATTGAGAACAGTCTCCAAGTGAAAGTCAACCAACCATAGGTCTACTTCGAGCAAAGGGGAATAAAAGCAGTCTAATATAGAAATACTAGTTTCCCCTGCTAAGTTCCTAAAATACATGGAAATGTAATGTCAACAAACTTACAGTATCAGATACAACAATGCAAGCAGATCAGCCTCATTACAGCAATGAAGCTACCGCTGTTTCAGTCATTTATAAAAGGTAGATACATCACCTTACCTTCCCAGACTGAGTTTATAGGATGAACAGTGAAACAAAGGTGGACACAAAATTACTAAATGAAATATAAACCTTTAGAATCAGTTTTAAGTAATGCTGAATGTGATGGCTTTGTAACAGTAGCAATG
>WYDI02021315.1:23520-94773 GCA_009867235.2 Psittacus erithacus | reverse complement strand
TATTTCCTCTAACCAAGCTCAAGTTATTAGGCCATAAGTTGAAATATTTGCCATCCAAGAGTACTTTGGAGGGCGGGAGGGGAGTGGGGGGAGGAAAAAGTTTACACCCTCGCCACTCTCCTCCCTCCTCTTCCTTGGTGGCGCAGATGGGAGTTTTACCTGGAATGACATAAGTTTTTTTATTCGGGGTTGGATTTTGCTTTTTGGAGGGTATTTCTCTCCCTCGATCCCCCTTCTATCTCCCTCTCCTAAATCTCCCGCCCTCCCGCCGGTGCTGGATCCACCCCCCGCTCCCCTCCGCCGGCGGGCGAGGGTGTGACCCGCGGGAACACCCACCCACCTAGGCGTCCATGGTGGGAGCTGTCCGCCCGGCTGCGCCGAGCCGACTCGCGGGCACCCCGCTGCCGCCTCCCGCCGACCCCGCAAACAGCGCCCTGCCCGCTGCCCGGCCCCGCTCCCGGCGTTTCTCCGCGTACTTTTTTTCCCCTTTTTCTCCTTTTTTTATTTTTTTTCCCCCTCTTTTTTTCCCCCCTTTCGGTGTCGGTGCGGGCTCCCGGATGGTTTGCAGGCAGTAGCCGGGGGCCGTGCCTCCTCCCGCCGCGCCACCATGTCGTAGGGGAGGTGAGTGCAGCGCGGACACTTGCGCGGGGCTCGGAGCGGCGCGGGGGAGCGAGGGGCGGGCGGCGGGGGCCGGGCGGGTGTCCGCTACACCAGCCGGCGTATCCAGGTCACGGCCGGTCCCGTCCCCATCAGTGAAAACTTCGCGGGAAGGACACGTCCATTGCTCGGCAGCGCCCGCGCCAGCGCCGCGGGGAAGCGCGGTGGCGACGGCTGCTCCGCGGGTCGCGCTGGGATCCGCCGCCGCCTCCTCCGCCGGTGCCCGGCGGGGCCGTGAGTGCGGGTCGATATTTGGCAGAACCTGCAAATGCGAGGGGCACGTGACACGCCAAATCCTGGGGATGTTTGCGCTGTCGCTGTTGAACACGAACCCCGCTCCCCGGGGCGAACGCGGACCTGCGCGGTTCTGTGCGTGCGTACGCGCAGGGGGTGATTTGGGACGAAGGTGCCCGGTGCCCAGCTGGGTGTCGCCGCTCCCCGACGGGCTCAGCCCCACCGCCCCGCGCCCAGCAGCACCCTTGTTACCCCGCGGAGCTGTCCCCGCGGGGCAGGGGCTGGGAGCGGGGCTCGGTGGGTGCAGGGGCCGTTTGGGAGCGTGCGTCAGGGGCTGCCGGCCGCTCGCCTGGTGTGTTATTTAGGGAGCGAGTTGAGAGCGCATCGCCTCAAAGTTTGCTCGGCGTCTTTTCTGTTTTGGTGCTTCCTGGGAAAAGGGTATTCCTGCAGCCGGGACGCGGGCGCCGGGGGGGGGACGCCGGGCGGGAGAGGGGGGTGGCTTCACCCTGGAGCCGGGGGCTGTCCCGGTGACCCCTCTCGCTGCCCCTGGACGGGGGGAGGCAGGGGCGGGGACGCCAGGCGGGATGCGCGGCTGTCGCGGAGCGGGGCCAACGCAGTGGCGAGCGGAGGACGAGTCCTTGAACCCTCCCGCGCTCCGCTCCTTTATTTCATTTCATTTCATTTTCTGCCTCGGTTAAACCACCGCTGCGTATTCATGCGCCGCTGCAAGGCGGAAATCCCGGTCCGGCGGAGAGGCGATGCCTGGCCCTGCCGCCGGCGCGGCACGGGCACCGGGGCGGGGGGGGGGGGCGCGGGCGGCCGCGCCGCACACACCTCACCGGCCAGTGGCGGGCACCAGCTCGCCGCCCCGCGACCCTTCCCCGGTGGCACGTCCGGGCGGCAGGGTTGGGGTCCCGGCTGGGCGGGCCGCGGGGGCTGCGCGGAGTTGCGCGGCCGCGGCTGCCGCTGCGGCTTTAAGGAGATGCGTTTTCTAGCTTGTGTCGCAGCAACTTTGTATCAGTCATGTCGCCCGGCGGGTGACTGACGGCTCTCCTCAACCAATAGGGCTGCGGGCCGGCCCCAGCCGCGCGTCCCTTCGCGTCCCCCCCGCCAATGAGGGCGGGCTGGGGGCGGGACGTAAACTTCGACTTTAGGTGGGCATGTGACATGTTTTTAAAGGACTTGGCACCTTTTCCCGTCCCCTCCCGGGTGCCGCTCCGTGTCACCGGGCGGCGCGGCACGGCGCGGCGCGGCGCGCCTCGCCTCGGGCGGGACGGAGAGGAGGGGGCTGAGCGCCGACCACCCCTCCGCTCCGCGCCGCCCTCCGCTCCGGTCCGCGTCTCTCCGGCTGGGGCGCCGGGACTCGCCCCGCCGCAACAGTTACCGCGGGACCGGGGCCGACGCGGGGGGCGGGGGCCAGCCCGAACTGCACCCGGAGGTGGGGCTGGTGGGGTGGAGCGGGGCGGCGGGGGGCACTTTGGGGGTCGGCACCCGGGGGCACCCCTCCTTGCTGTCCGTGGGGAGCGAGTGGCGGGGTGTTACGGTGGTTACCTGGACCCTCTCCGCCGTGGAGGGTGGGGAGTGGTGCTTGCGCGGGAGAAAAAGTGCTTTTCTGCATCGCTTGAGGGGCCGAGAGCGGGTTTGGGCTTTCCTATCCCCCCCATTATCTTCCCCGGGTCGATCCCCGGCGGGCGCGTGCGAAGGACGGAGGGAGCTCCCGGGCATTGCTGGCTTTTCCCATGCGCGATAATCCGGATTGTACCTGCGGGACAGCGGACGGGGATCTTGGGGTGACGGATTAGGGGTGCGAAGCGGTGCCTAGTGCCCGGGAGCTGCGGTGATGGATGCTCCGCGCAGCGTAGGGCAGATAGCGAGATAGACGCGAGCGCTGCCTGCGCGGTCGTTCACACGCTTGTCCGTGCGTGTGAGGACGGAGGGAGCAGCCCCACGCCGCGGGGGACGCGAGGGACACTACCCGCGCTCCCCGCAGTGCTTCGGTGCCCTCGGAAGAGGGGGCAAACCCCAGGCTGTCTCTGGCGATGAAACTTCGGTCTCCTGGTCGGTTTTATGTCGGCGGAGTGGCTCGCACGCAATAACACTTAAATTTCGCTTTACAAACGCCGGGAAATAAGAAGTGGGTGGTCACTCGAGCCGTCGGGTTAGGTTTTTTTTACGAAACTAGATTTACGTCAGGTTTTCCCATATCTAGGTGACCTTTTGGTTGCAGGGATACCAGGTACCATTTGATTTCTGTTTTTTTATTCGACTGTTGCTGTGAAACTGGTTTCATGCCTGATTGATCAGAGACTTACACTGCAGAGGTCTGTGTTTGTTGATATGTTTGGGGTGAAATACATAACTCGCACTGTCCAAGTACTTCTTGTTGTGGGGGGCGGGTGTGTGGTGTGTGTCCTGGGGAAACTGCTGTGCTCATAATATAAGCTTCCTTCTGCAAAATATCAGATGGTCTCGGTTCTGATATGTAACACGAGCTGGCTTCTGTTGTGGTCTCTGTTAGTCCACAGTCAAATTCAGTTAGTGAAAGTTAGTAAAAAGGCATGCCTGTGCAGTGGCTGAAGTGTGGGTGCCATAGATAAAACATGCTAGTCAAGTTGCAGTAAGTTCTACTGAGAACAAACCCAAACCCTTATGCTGACAGCAAGCCATAAGATGGTTATTCGGTTCTAGTATCCACCGAGGCACTCGGAGGTGACAGAAACCAGCACTCCCCAAGAATCTATTTGCTGCTGCATTTTTACTAATGTATAGCTGTCGTTTTAAACAGAACTTGTGTCAGGCCACTGATAATCTTTCTGCTGTTCTTTGATCCTTTCGGATGTATTTCCCAGTCGGTGCTTCTCTGTCTGCAAGTGCAGGACCAGGCCATTTTAATTTTTTATTTCTTTTTCCTTTGTGTGACCTGGATTTTTATTTGCTGAAGTTTTAAAGTGTGCTCGCTTATTGATTATGTATGGAGTTTGAAATTTACAGCTGTGGGAGAGGTCGCTGCAATGCTTGTGCACCTGTGCAATGTTAGGCCTATAACTTGAGATTTCCTGGTAGGCAGTGGTTCTGCTGGTGGTTCTGAGGGGTAAAATTCACTTACAGCCTCATTTTAAGCCTTAACAAAGTTTACTGGTTTTCAGAAATGCTGGTCACTCGCAGCTGCAATTGATTTATCTGGGAATTAGGCTTGCTCAGCACTTAAATCAGGGGTAGGAAATTTTCTGGGGGACTTTATGTGAAAGTAGGGACTTCTGTCTTGAAATTTAGACTATAGGAAAGTGATTCGGTACTCATGGTGGTGGGATACACATGATTCTGTCTTCTAATAAAATTTGCTTGAGGGGAATGTAGGCATAGAGCCATAGGTCTGAGTAAGGGCAAAGAGTATTTGAGTCATTAATTTAGTTTTTGGGGGGTTATTTTTATGATTTTCTTTATAATAACCTTTTTAAGTAGTGTTAAGTAATGGGATTAAACATGAAATCAGATGTTAGAAAATCAATACATTCTGAAAGGAAAAGCTATTTGCATAATATTGTTACTGTAACTATTGGCACTTGAGTTTCTGCAGTTCTAATGAGGCTATAAACCTATTAGTTAAAAAAAAAAGAAATAAAATTGTTGTTACTTACACATGACGCTCAGAACACTGATGGCTAGGTCATGCATTTTACTCCCTTCCTCGAGAGAGTGGTCCGCAGGATGGAAGGGTTTTTTTAGGGTCTATTTTAGAATAAGGTTTACTTCTCTATGTATATTCCTCTTCCTGGCTGCATGGAGGTTTGCAGGACTACAGGTCCATTTAACAGCCATGTATCCCCACCTAATCTGATGCCCTTCCTCTGTGGCAGAAATGTTTCCCATTTAGCTTGCTTCTCTTCCTGCCCAGCCAATCCTCCAGGTTTCCTCAGGTGGTTGTACAAGCAGTTTGCATAACTGTGAAGGGGCAGACCAGCTCCTGGCCTCTCAGAACTACTACTTCCTTCTAAAGCATCCTCTGTTACCCTGGATGATTAAGAGAAATGCCCTTAGCACAACAGCCTCCCTTGCTTTGCTCTCCCTGTAGTATAGTAGTGCAAGGTCCTTAGAGGAGCAGGGATGTAATGTCCAATTTGCACAGGGTTTATGTCCTGCCTACCGCCAACATGTCCTTTCAGGACCTCTCTGGTTCCCCCTTTGTCCTTGCTACCCTCTTCACTTTCTTCCAGATCCCTGGGAGAGGGCCAGCAACGGTGGGCAGTGGTTGTGCTGATGCTGCAGAGCTGTTCCTTTTGGGGCAAGGCTGGGAGCAATAATCTGGGTCTTTTCTGACTGCTGAGCAGTTTTCTCTTGGAGTCTATAGGACTGTCATATCCGTGAGACCTTTCCCCTTGGTTTGATTGAAATTGCACAAACGGTTGAAAGATGATGGATGGGGCACGGAAATGGGACTGGCAGGCAGAGAGGAGGATAGACAGAGTGAGCGGATACGCCTTGTTTCCTTAGGAAATTAGGAAATTTCCTTAGGAAGTCACACTGTCCTGTCATTTATTAATTTTACTTTTTTTGTGTATGTCTTTGCTAGTTATGGAGACAAAAGGATACCACAGCTACCCAGAAGGCTTAGATATGGAGAGACGGTGGGGTCAAGTTTCTCAGTCTGTGGAGTATTCTTCTGTAGGTGCTGGAGAGCAGACTGATGACAATAACTATATGGAGATTGTAAACGTAAGCTGTGCTGCTGGAGCTTTTGCAAACAGCAGTGCTCAAGGAAACAACAAAGAAAAACCTGAACTACTCTCCTGCCTGCAGCAAGACAGCAGTCAGCCTGGTCTTCTGCCCTCTGACATCAAAACTGAAACGGAGTCCAAGGAGCTGTCAGCAACAGTGGCTGAATCCATGGGTTTATATATGGATTCGATACGAGATGCCGATTACCCCTACGATCAGCAGAACCAGGGAAGCCCAGGAAAGATGTACCAGAATGTGGAGCAGCTGGTGAAGCTCTACAAGGAGAACGGCCACTGCTCTTCTCCCCTCCACAGTGCCAGCAGACCCTTGAGGTCTTTGATGTCGGACTCTGGGAGCACTGTAAACGGTGGTGCCATGCACGCTATTGTCAAAAGCCCTATCATGTGTCAAGAAAAAAGCCCTTCGGGCTGCAGCCCTCAGAGCATGGCTTCCTCGGTGTGTAGTCCTGCGGGAGTTAACTCTGTGTCCTCAACTACGGCTAACTTTGGGAACTTTGCCGTGCACAGCCCCATTGGCCAGGGAACCCCTTTGTCACGCTCGCCAAACGTTGAAAACCGGGGGTCCATGTTGCACAGTCCTGCACACGTTAGCAATGTGGGGTCTCCACTTTCTAGCCCTATAAGTAGCATGAAATCACCAATTTCTAGTCCTCCCAGTCATTGCAGTGTGAAATCTCCTGTCTCAAGTCCCAGTAATATTACTATGCGATCTTCTGTGTCCAGTCCTGCGAACCTGAACTCGAGAAGCTCCATTGCCAGCCCTTCCAATGCCAATAATAGGTCCACTCGTTCTAGCCCAGCGGTTAGCACTGTGGGATCATCCATCTGTAGCCCCATAAACAACTCCCTAGGATTCCCAGCTTCCAGCACGCCAGCGGGACCTAGCAGAAGCCAAGATACCGTTCCCAGTCCAGAAACAAAAGACAAGGGTGCTCAAGAACTCACATTTCCTAAGATGGAGGAAATGGAGAATGCCATTTCCAACAGCAGTCAGATGAACCTTGTTCAGTTCATAAAGCCTGAGCCAGACGGTTCCTTTGGCAGCGCATGCATTGGTGACAGCAGCAAAATAAACTCCGGTTCCCCCTTTTCAGTACCAGTGAAGCAAGAGTCAGCCAAGCATCCTTGCTCTGGTGCGTCTTTTAAAGGGAATCAAACAGTAAATCCTTTCCCATTTACAGATGGCTCGTATTTTTCTTTTATGGATGACAAAGACTATTACTCTCTTTCTGGGATTTTAGGACCACCTGTTTCTTCATTTGATGGAAGTTGTGAAGGTAGCGGTTTTCCAAATCCAGGCCTACGTGTGGGAATTAAGCAGGAGCCTGATGATGGCAGCTATTACCAAGAAAACAGTATACCATCCTCTGCCATTGTGGGTGTAAATTCAGGTGGACAGTCATTTCACTACAGGATCGGTGCCCAAGGCACGATATCTTTGTCACGACCGGTTGCTCGAGAGCAGGCATTTCAGCACTTGAGCTCGTTCCCTCCTGTCAGCACGCTAGTGGAGACCTGGAAGTCGCATTCGGACTTGGCATCCAGAAGAAGTGATGGGTATCCAGTTCTAGAGTACATTCCAGAAAACGTGTCCAGGTGAGCAGGCAAATTACTTCTATCCCCCACCTCTCTCTTCTTCATTTTCTTCTTCCCCTGCATTAAACATACAAGGTGTGGATTAAAATGGAGACCAGGGCAGTATTTCTCAAGCTGATGCATAATTCTTCATTTGCATTTCAGTTCTTGTAGTTAGATGTGCTGGTTTCTTGCTGTGTTTTTACTCTGCCTTTAATAAAAGCGAAATGCTGGCTTTAATATTTAAAAAGAACATATTATATTCTATTGTTATTAGATTTGAACGTGTAGCTCTAGTATGTTTATGAGCTCTTACTACTACAAATGTTGTTTTTCCTATAATGAGAGCTTAGTAAAATTGCTCTCGTGTGTCCTATAATGGTTATTCTTTCTTAGTTGGTGCTTGAATGTGCTGTAGCTCAGATGAAATGTTGAGAGGAGGATAAGAAAATGATAGTGTCAGAAATCTGTTTTTGTTAAGATGCATGGTTATAAGTTTGCACTGGACTTTAACAGGTTAAGTATAAAAACTAAACCTTACGGGCCTGTGGCAACATATTATTTCTGTATTTTAACTGTAGGAACATTTGGTTTGTATATATAGAAAAATGCCTCCAGAAGGAGGAGGGCTGTTAAAACTTGATGCATTTGAAAGGGATAAATGGATAAACTGATCTCCTCATTTTTGATGGAAGAGAAATATGCAAGTGTCATTTGAATTTGTATCTCTTGGCTGATTCCTGGAGCGTGTACTTCTTCAGCAAACAGGTGTTCATGTATCTCATAAAGGACACTTACTTCCATGAACTATCTGGTTTCATAATCAATGTTACAAGTATGACTTGAGTTCGAATAGTTGCGCAGACTCTTCCTGTGTCAAACAGGCTTGCCAAGGCTTTGTGCCAAACCTCAGTGAAATAACCAGTAACAGAATTTGCCTTTACCTTTCTCAAGTCGTGGGGTTTTTTTTCTCATCATGAAATACACAGCTGCCCTCAGGGAATGAAATGTCTGCCTTATTCTTGGAGTGGGGTGAAGAGGATGCGTAGTTTTTTCCATATTTATATGATGCTAAATATTTCTGAAGAAATAGTGTTGCAGTGAGAAACCTAAAATAATGATGCTTTTGAGGAGGGAAAAGAGCCTATCTATCCAGGAGGGAAGAAAAGGGCTTTAAATATTTTCACTTTATTCCCAGATCTGTTGACTGCTTCTACAATCTCATTGTTTTGCAAGCCATGCTTCACTTCTGCTTTGACCATTTCGGATATGGTCTCTAAAGAATGTACTTTTTAATGCATCTTTCTCACCTTGAAAGGGCTATATCCCACCTTCATACTAAACTTTGCATATAGCTGGATATTTGTTACCATCCAGGCTTGGCTTAAATGTGTTTTCTTGAATCAAGGAAGATGAAGTTGCTGTTTTCTAGTTATGTTGCCTGATGAAATTTTCATAAACTGCATTATTTATATGGTGAGAAAAGTTCACCAGAAGACTGATGGGATGCCTGAAAATAAAGACCCAGTATTTTACTGCCTGTGTGGTTGAGCACTGTTACTTGGGCAAGTAGCTCCTGCCAGCCGTGAGAACTCTTGTGTAAGTGCTGCTTGCGCTGAGTCAAGTTTGTCATCATTGGAGGGGCATACACAATATGTAGAGAAATGCAGGTAGGAGCATGGTTGTCATCAGTAGTCACGTTTTGAATGGTAGTTTCTCAGGAGGCTTTTGAAGGAATCTCTTCATCTGATATTAGTCCACGGTAGCTCTTCTCATCTGTTTACCTCTAGAGCAGTAAATGGGTATGTCATCAGACTTGATGATGACACAAGCTTGATACACTTTCCTGTCTCTGTTCTCTTAGCTGGTATCTCAGTAAGATGTGCTGGTGAGCATAGCTGTTACTTTGCAGGATTGAAATCCTGCAGTTTTTAGCGCTCAGAGCTATTGCTGTGCGTGTGGAGTTCTGTTCAGGTGATGGAGATCTGCAGGGTTGCTACACTTCAGGCATCCTGATACGTAGTTCAGATTAGGACCTGTGTCATCATTTCAAATCTCTAAACTCAGCCCCATTATTTAACAAAATGTTGCACTTAATCTGCTTGGCAGTGGCTTTATGCTAACAGGTGCAGCTGGGAGCTGCAAAGCCCTTACAAGTTCCAAGGTAAATTCATGTAGAGGTCATTTTAGCAGTACAGATTTGAATGAATAGGTGCCTGCTCAGGTGTTTGTCTGCTGACAAGGCAAATCTTAAAGACTCATCTCAGGGTGTTACACATGTAAAAGCTCACTCTTGCTAATGAACCTTGAACTGATCTTTGCTTTTCATTTCTGTGCTGCATTCCAGCTAAAACAAGAAGAAATCAGGCGCAAGTTTGTTCATGCTCCAAAGTGTTGTAATAAGGCACTCATAGCTTAAAACCATGTCAGGCCCGATATCCCAAGGTGGGTTTCAGCTCTCCCATGTCAACATGGTATGGGGATTGTAAAGTCTTTCTTCCTTCATGTCATCATTCCAGCAGCATTGCATCTCTGCACTCTACATCCAAACTAGATCCTTGTTTTTTCCAGTCTTTTTTTTTTTTCCCAATGCATCAGCTATATGAGGCATCATGCATTTTGCGGACTTCTACAGCTGTGGTTAACCCTTCAAAGTCTGCAATATTTTTAAGTTTCTGGTGTTGTAAGTCTTCATCTTTTTTCAGGTATACTTATGCCGCAGTATAAATTGCCATAAGCAAAGACTAAGGTGAAGGGAAAAAATAGGCTGCATGGCTCTCTTAAGTCAATAAATGACCAGCATTGAGTATATCTTGTTTTGACAGCATTGCTTTCTGAACCTTGATAACATACCATTTTTGGACTGCTTCTGTCTTGCAGCTGACATGGTGAAAAGGAGTGGGTGACCAGGAGTGAGGAAGACTTTTCACACTAAGAGTGAATCTTCAGATTAAACGTTAATTTTTTTTTGCCCCTGTTAGAATATCACCTTTCTCAAGTCAGTTATACTTGCTGATAGTATCTACTAAACATAGTTTAGGCATTTAAAATCCCTTGCTAGCTTATTGGCTGTGCTGAGTCCCTGCTGTCAGCCAGAACATTTCTCTTTTTCTCCTTCAGCTGCTTTTATTAGATGTCCCCGGTTACGGTTCTTTTTAAGTTACTTGCTGGTAACTTTCTTTAAACATTGCTTGTGTTTGGGTTGCAGGAGCCTCTTAAGCAAACTCAAGTTCCCTTATTTCTTTAAAAAAGTTTTTCTCCTGCTAATATGCATGCAGAACATGTCTTTGTTTTTGAAAGATTTTTACATGTTTAATTTTTAGAGAGGGTGAATCATACCTGTCTGTCTGTGTGTATAGATCCCTCCTCCGTGAATGACATTTCCTAAGAAATAATGGTTTCTGAACTAAACAATAGCGAAGTGGGCTTGAAAAAGAAGATATGTGTGATTGTGTGATGTCATTGATGGAAACCTACGCTGAGAATCCAGATAGATTTAGGGGGATTGCTCATCTGAATCAGGGTACCAGTCTAGGCCTCATGGTCATGCCAATTATGCAATTTTCCAAATGGCCTCAGAAAATGTAATGGTTGCTTTAAGCAACAGTAAAAATTGAGGAGAATGACCTTTCTGCTGCATTAGCTCTTAATCAAAGCTGCTTCTGCAAGTATGCCTTTTCCCTCTAATTTCCGTATTAACTCATGTATGTACACATACATACTTGCTTTTCTCAGAAGTTCTGGTGGAGACAAAGGACTGAAACTACTAGTGTGGTTTCTTCCTGGCAGTTCTACTGGTGTAATCCACTGTGATGTAATCCAGTATATTACTATTTTAACGTAAATTGCATACATTTATCAATAGTTGTATTTCAGTTGTTGTCATTCAAACAAGGAGATTTCTCTTCAGTGTTTCATAATATTCTAGAGTCTGATTTATGTCTGTTAAAGGGTGTTGAGAGACTGTCATTGACTTCTTTGGGTTTATGGTCAAATCTTTGATCAAACATTGAAAATATTTTCGGGACTTCTGTCTGTTACTGAGCCATTCACATGGACCAGTGTTTTTTCATAGACCCTACTCGTAGCAACGCCCCAGGACCTCACCCAACCCAACACAGAACAAAAACACAACCCAACGGCATGATCTTCATTTACACGTAACCTTTATTGACTTGCAAGGGTGATTCTGCTTAAATCTGATTTCAGGCTATTGCAAGTATTTTTGTAAATAAACTTTTATGTTAAATATTATCTAAAATAGACACTTATCAGAATTATACCTGCCAGAGAGACAGAGGTCTGGTAAATATTATTTTTAGAATTTATGAATGGCCTTGACCTCTGTTTGCTGTTGACTTTATGGTAGAAGACCATGCTGTTAAAATATTCTCCATGCTTGGCAGGACTCTTTTCCCCTTTTGCTTCCCACAGATTCACTGTGCAAACTTTCTTTTTCAGCGCTGATTCTTTAGTATCGTAGACTGTAGCCTTAAATCTGTACTTTTTCTTTTTTTTTTCCCTCATTTTTTTAAAGTTATACTTGCTTTTTTGTAGATTCGTGTATATTTTTGTGTAATTTTTTAACAGTTCAGGATATAATCTTGATACAGTAGGAATCTCTACATATGTATGTCTTTATTTCTTGCTATAGAAGAGTCTCTATTAGTATGTCAGGGCAGGAGGTCTAAAGGTTCTCCTTTAGCATACCAGCATGTGTTTAACAGCCCCATACTTTCTACGGCTTTCTTTGGTACTTTCTTGAAGGTGTTCTTTGTTTTATTTTACTATTTTGTCAAGGAGTTCAGAGTCTGTATAAAGTATCGTTTGAAAATGTGACTGATAATGATGCCTTTTTTCCCCTTAAATTTATATGCATCAATTGACTCCTGTTCTGTGGCAGGGAGGAGTCCACGTTGCTGGAAAATTGTGTTCCATAAAGGGGCAGATCTTCCAAATCTGGGGAAATAAGAGCTCTGTTGTCAATACGTATGCCAGTATCTAGGAGTTCTTTGTTTCTTTATGTGTGGGGGTAAGTAATGTTGTGTATTACTAAAACATTTCTGTTGCCAGTTGATACTGTTGAACTTTGCAGTACATGGCTGTTGGAAATCAGTTTGCCATACTTTATTCTGATCATAGTTAATAATTGCTTCCTAGCTATCACTTTTGGTGATACAAAATCCCACTGTGATATCTTCTTCTGATGGTTTTCTGAAAAAGGGGAAGGTGGGATCACCTGTGTGCGCAGATCTTAGCAAGCAGAGGAAATTTTGATTATCTGTATTCTGACAGTATGGATCAGCCCGTTTTCATGAGGACTGGAAGACACAAATGTCTGAAATACGTACTGTATAAAAATGGTTCCATCCTGTTTTACGGGATATGTGTTGTGGTTATGCAGGTAAACAGAGGGATTGCTGCAGTGGTATTAACACTCATGCAGTACCGGTATTGTCTTCAGAGGGAGTAAATAGTTGTGTTGTGATTCCATAACTTGGCCTTACTAAAACAACACTTAGCATTCATGGAACTTAAACCTGCTGGGAAGTGCTTTGCCTGCTGAATCAGATTTCTAGATACATATTGGTACTTTGCTGAACCCAGGATTGAGTACTGGTCGCTGTTGGGTGTTGTTTGTAGCTGAACAGTGTATTGTTTGTAGTGGTGAAATACACTCTTGGGCCATGCCTTTTCTGGTCTAACTCTGGTTTTGCTCTTTGGGGGTGTTGTATGGGGGACCCAACTTGGGTTCCTTATGCAGTTCACTCTGAAGCTCTAAAAACCAGCAGGAAAGGGCAACTTGTTGAGCAGTGTGGGGTGACATGGATGCAAGAACAAACTGAAGGAACAGAAAAGGAAAGGAGCCTAAGAAATAATCCTAAATGCACATTTATGCTAAGAGATAATATATTGCCAAGCTAGAATTTTGGCACTTGTATTTTCAGGGTATGTTTTTAAACGGCAGTTTTCGTTTTTTAACTGTATGTATTAAGTCTTCAAATGGACTTGTAGGATCTGGAATAGAAAAATGGACTGATTTGAACCAAAACTTTTTGGGAGAACACTGGGGTTTTGTGGTTTCAGATTTAAGCTGTCAGAGGTCAGAAAATACTGCATTTTAGAATGACTGTAGAGCCATAACTTGTTTTCTGGCAAATGTGTCTTACAGTATGGCTGTATAAGAGTGGCAAAAAAGGTCTGACAAGGGAGCTACAAAGGGTGTGTGAAAAGCAGGTATTAAATAAGTTTAAGTTGAATACATTAATCAGTTCTCACATGCAGCTGGTTGCTACACAGTGCTTGGTGCTCAACATGTAAATTACTTTAATTTAGCTGCAGTCTCCTCTGAGTGAGAGATCTGTGGAGAAAAAACTAGGACTATTTCCATTGTGTGCAATTGCCCAAGTCCTTGCAGCATTATTGGGTGCGTTTGAATGCACCCTAAATAGACCATGGCATGATTTGACTGCTTGCTGCCCTACTAGTGCATACTGCAGTGGAATGTCACCATCTATTGGATCCTCATGAAAGCCCTCTCCTGCTGGAGCCACATTGGTTTTGCTGCTGGAGGAAACTTCTTGGGGGAAGGCATGGTTTTTTGACTTATGCTTCAGGAGAAGGGTTCATAGGTCAGGAAGGCCTTTCTTATCCATGCCAGCAGTTCCCAATGTAGCTTGCTCCAGTACCACTACTGACAAGAGTGGCAGTAGTGGCTCTTCTCATGCTTGGAATCAGGGTGAATATGCATCTTTAGTAATACATGTCTTTCTGTTCAGGAATCCCAGAGTTTTACAAAACTTTGGGAGCTGATTTACTTCTGGGACGTTTTCAAATAAACTGTCTCTATCAATAGGAAGCCTTGACCTTGTTTGGGTGTTTTGATTTTTGTTTTTGGTTTATTAACATGGCTAACCAGAGCTTAACAGTGTGTTTTCTGAAAGGATGTGATCTGGGTGGTTGTCTTTCTCTGCTTTACTGAAATCAATGCTGAAGGATTTAAACCACAAAACCTACCTCCACTCTTCCCAATCCCAGGAACACCTTCCCCTTCCACCCAAACAAAACAAAACAAAAGCTGCAAAAAGCCAAACCCATGCTGTTGATGACTCCGGATTCTTATGAAAATAATTAACACTGGTTGTATCTGTTCTGTATGTGAATAAATACATGTGCAAGGCAGTTTCTTTACTGAATTGTATTATAACAAATTCCCATGTTAGTGGTAGGTCACAAGAAAAGAACTCGAATTTTATTTTTCTTTAAACTGTGAATTAAGCTCCTGCAATTACATTAGAATGTGTTGTTTGCTGGTTGCTACATTGAATTTCTACAAATCTGAAATCTGTCAGCTGCGTATTTGCATCATGGTCCTAATTGGTAGCTTAAATTTCATATTTGGAGGTGGGGTGACTTAGGGTTAATATAGAAAGACTTTTCTTTAGAAAGGAAAATAGTAAACTTTGGTTGGAACATCTCAGCAGAAACAGAATCCAGTATTTGTGGATAATACGTAAAATGGCTTATAGGAATTTATACTCTCTCCTAAGTGTGCATAGGTACGCTGCTGATTGTGGTTAGTGATAATAATAGATCAAAGAGTTACAGCCCTGAGGTTAAAAAGCAAATTTCAGGCTAATTGCTGAATGTTTCTGGCAATTTTTGTATCACTTTACTAATTTTGATTCTTTCTTCTAAACAGTACTTTCTGCTTGCATCTGGAGGTGAAATAACTTTGAATGGGCTTTCAGGCTAAAATTTGGACTGGGCACAGGAATGTTTTCTGTTTAGTTTTTCTTTCCTTGTCTGCTTCCAAGAGGTACTGACCCAGGTTTCTAAAAGTGATGGCTTTATAAACCAATTCCCTAGGAATTAGGTTTCTGGGGAAAAAAAAAAAAAAGGATTAAAAAGCCTTATTATTAATGTTTTCTGAATCTTTTGGATTTGGGAGAATATCTTTCTCCCATTTTTGTGTGTGTGTGTATGACCATTTCAGGTTCATATTCAGTCTTAAGTCTACAAAGTAAACATGTATTTTAGAGGTTTATTTTGGCCATTACAGTCTATCCATGCTGTTATGGACAGAACTGGGAAGTAAGTAGATATGATTGTCCTGAGTAGGATTTTGACTGTCTCAGCTGCTGAACTGTAGGGTCTTGCTAGCATTTTTGGCAGTGGTTTTCTGAATACTGTGTTGCGCTGACATGGTAGCGCAGTCCTGCAAAACCGATTGCTACAGTACTTCATGTCTTCTGTTTGCCAGCTCTTCTTCCATACCTGCCTCAAAGGGTTGGGATGGAGGGGCTCAGGAGTCCCCAGGGGAGGTTGGAGCAGTTCTCTAGGCAAAGCAGTGCTCTGCTCAACTGATTTTTGAATCAGGCTGTGCTTGATGGCAGATTCAGGCCATGTAGGAAAAGGGACAGCCGCTGAGCTTCACTGGTATGAGAACGGGCTGAAGCGCCTGTGCCATCAGAGGCTCATTGCCCGGCCGTGGCAGGCAGCTGCCTGCACCTGTGCATCCCTGTGAGCTTGCGCAAGGCATCAGCATCCGTGTACCCGTGTGGATGCGTCACCTGGCGTGTCCTTACCGAGACCTGTGCTCTGCAAGCCCTTTGGAAACTGGTTTCACAACCAGCAAGCCCTGGTTTGCTCTGGCAGTGTCTCACCTTGGAAAAATCAATCTTGTTTGTATCTCTGGCTCTTCGTTAGTACTGCTGCAGCTAAGGGAGTGCGGACAGGGCACTTTGGCAGGTGGTTAGGAGTATTCCCTCTTCAAACAGCCTCTTGTCTGACTGAAGCAAGGTTGCAGGTGGAAGGATCCTGGTCTCCCAGACAAGTTTCATGTCACTGCTGTCAGAGTAGGAGCAGGACAGAGATTGCTTCTGGAAGTGTGCCTTAAGTCTGGGGCCTCAAGACAGCAACCTTTATTTTCCCTCAGAAGGCTTGAGTTCAGATATGAGCTGCTCCAAAAGGTCGGAGATCTCAGTTTTAGCATTGCTGAAGGCTTGTCTCTACAAACCTGTCATGCACTTCAGCGCTTTTGAAGACTGAAGTGCCAGGGACCTTGCAAATGAAGGTGGGTGGGAAATTTGCACAGTTTCCAGGCAGACTATCTGAGCTGTCAACTTCATTATTTTAAACTAAATTAAATTTGTGCTAGAGAGTGCAGTATGTTAGAGCAGTTGGGGAGCTCTTCCTCTAATAGGAGCTTCAGATCTACTTTCCTAGGTCTGACTTCGTTAACTTCCAAACTCATTTGGGTAAATGTAACCATGACAAAACAACAAAAACCTCACATGTGTTGATCCTGGGATATGTGAAAACTTGCTGAAAAAATTAGAGTCGCATTTGAAGACAGTATAGCATTATGTTTGCCATGTATAAAGTCCTTTTATTATTATTATCATTATTTAGTAGATAATAAACGCACGAGGTTATTTCTGGACCCTCGCTCAAGGGATCCATGCTTCTGGATCATTGTAGGTGTCGCTTTGTGTAACTGGCAAGAGGTCTTGTCCCAGAGTTGGGCAGTGTCCTCTGTCGTGTGCATGTCCACACACTTGGGCAGTAAACCTGCCCTTTGAAGCTATGTATGCTGGAGCTTCTGCAGCTCTCTGGGCACCGTGAGCCCTGCAGGGACAGGACAGGATGCCCTGGTGGGACGCTGTGGCAGAGGTGCTCTTCCCCCATTTCTTAGGGATTGCCCCCCAGCTGGTAGCCTGTTCACTTGGCTTTAGGGTGCACTGTGGTTTTGTTTTGTTATTGCAAATTTGCTTGATTTTGAGCACTAAGGCTTTCTGAAGTTAATAATTAAAAACAAATATTGCCCAATAAATATTCCTTAAGGATTAGAAAAAAGTTACTGAACGTGACCGGCTAGTCAAAATTGTGTGTTGAATCTTTGTAGCAGACTATCCGGCTGTAAAATACGTTAAATAAAACCACATTGCTGCAGGGTTAGCTTCTACAAACCCTGCATGGCTTTACCATACTCTTCCTTCACATACATGATGGCAAAACAGAATAATCTAATTGATTTGATTAGGATTTTTAAATTCCTGTTTTAATCTGAATCCATGTAAACTAGCTGGAAGATGAATAAAGCGTGTGGGGGTTAGATGTGTCAGCTTCTACTCACTGTATGGAAGTAAATGTTGGAAGTGGTCCAGAGCTTTATGGCTGCTGCCAGCTAATGACATAAGATAATGTTGCAGTGAAACAATGCACTTGATTTGTGCTTGTTTCCCAACTAACCTTTGTGATTCTTGAGACTGCTTGGAATTTATGGTTTTGAAGATTTGACAGTAAAATGGAGATTAGGCATTGAAAACTTTGACTGATTAAACATGTGGTAATGACAACTTCAAACTATACATGCAGATAATGAGATAAAACGTTACTTCATATTAAACCCATTTGATGGAGGAAGGAAGAAGGATGAGTGTTTTGGTGGATATATTATATTAAAAAGGAAAAAAAGAATCCGAGGAGCTAACATATGTAGAAATAGAAGTGAAAAGAGGGGTTTTGGTTTTGTTTTTTTCCTTTTTTTTTTTTTTTGTGGCACCAAAACTGCAGCCATTGTGGGTTTGCCAGTTGTCCTGCATTTGTTTCCCAGTATAAACCAGAGTTAGCTGCGTGCAGAGGGCTGCTAACAAGCTTGGTAGGTTTGTGTTAGCGTTCTTATTTGGATCAGAAGTGTGGGTTTGAAGCAAATCTTCAGTTGCCACCATCTTCTGTGCTGCTGTTCACATCTTGGGGCAGCTGAGGAGGGAAAAACCAGATACTGTTTAGCCAGCAGTGAAAGGAAAAGATGCTCCGGGAGCTGCCTAGGGCACTGTAGCCTATAATGGCTTCTGCCCATGAGACCCTGCTGGAGCTGCCATGAAGCATAATCCTCAGGACCAACCAATCCTCTCAATAGATCTCCTTCTGTTGCAGCACAGTGCCTGTAATAGAGATACTGTCTGTATGCTAATTGCGTTTTCGCCTCTTAACTCAAGTATCTGTAATTGAAAAAAGATGCAGGGTTACAGGCACAGAAGATTATTCCACAGAAAAACTGGAGGCACTGTTTTCAGCAGATGTATTTGTTCATAAGTCATGTCCAGAATGAGCAGAACACCTACTTACTCTTCCTTCACAGCACTTGAGAAATCTTAAAAACAACTGAATTAAATCCTGGAAGTAGGAAATGAAACTGAAGCGACAAATAGGCTGTATTCTGGTTTTTAATTAGTGCATTTCACTTCTTTTCAACTAGCTGAAAGAGTTCAATATGATTTTCAGATATTCTAATATTTATTATAATACCATTCTGTAAAGGAAAACAAAATTGTTTTGATTGTAGGCAGCTGTGTTAAGTATTTACAAGCAGCTACAATTTAGGCAAACTAATTTGACAAGTTAGAATTGTAATTTCAGGAAAAAAACCTACTTTGTGGATCAATTTTATTTTTTTTTTTAAGTAAACCTATTGATTTTCAGCTATTTATATATTGCTGTTTTCTGAGTTTAATTAGTTTTAATTTAGATTTTAATTAAACTGATTTTAATATGAGGCTGAGTTGAATAGGTGGCTTATCAATGACTTATAGGCATTAAGTCTATTTATAATACACATACAGGAAAAAGAGAGTTGTAGACCTATCTTAATTTCTAATGGATCAGCGCTGTAGTAACAGGATCCACATGAGTTTTGAGCTCATTGACTAACTTCTGAAGAGAAGCTTCGTGTTTTTATTATTTTCATACCGTCCATACTGTGATGGACAAGGTACTCCATGTCTTCCACCATTGTTCCATGTCCTTCCACCTGTATTAGCCCTTTCCATGATCTCAAGATGTTTCAGGTTCTGCTTGCTTTGGTGCAAACACCTGATAGTGTGTTTATTAAAAGAACATCTTACAAAGGTTATAGGAAGGTCCATGAAGTAGAGTCTGGTGCAGCACAGAAGCCAGGTCCTCCCCTGGCTAAGCTCATGCTCAAAACTGGTGTGCTTCACGGTGTGAGGAGATGGCAGCCCCTTCCATGCTTTTGGATGATTGCAGTAGTGGGGGTCAGTAGGCTTTCCTGGGAACTTCTCTACTCCAGTGCCGGCAGTGTGGACATGTATAGTTCTTTTCAAATTCTGCTCCATGTACCTGAGGCTTTGAGCTAATGCTGGGTCCAGCTCTGTAAGAATTGTTAATGCTGACTGGGATATTTATTGGCTTTTTTCAATCATGTGGCGCACCCCAAACTCAGAGGTGATATTGATGTTGGCATGACTTAAATCAGTAAGTCAGTAGGAATGAATGTAATTTTCATGCAGAGTGGGAAAAATATTCAGGACTGAATAGGAATGAGCTTGAGATCAGGAGTGCAGGAGAGTAAGAAATATGATTTAATGAAAAAGAAGAGAAGGATTATAGGAGCAAGGAAAATGACACATTTTGACACAAGGGGATGTAAGCTTAACATAGTGCACCAGATCCTAGGAAAACTTGTGGTTTTGTCTGACAAGATTGAAAATTGACAATATTCGACATCTCATCAGCTAAGTTTGCAAGAAATAGCTTTGACAGATTTTTATAGATACATTTAATAAAATCAGTTTGAAGGACAGGAGTAGAAACACAAATGTTTCCAATTTACCAGTTTTGGTACAATCTAGCCTTTGTCTAATGTTTTACATGGGCAGATTAAGGTACCATATACCACTGTACTAGGCATTAGAGCTGATGATGGCATATGTTTAATTACCCACCATTAGAGGACTGAAATGTAAGAATCATCTGACGTTTGTAGAAGACATTGCATTAATGCTATGGCTTTTTTTTTTTGTTTAATTAAGTATACACAAACCCAAGCAAAACAGCAGAACTTTTTGCTCATCTCTCTTACTTTGTCTGCCCTGCCTGCAGCGTCCAAAATACCCGTGCTATTACAGGTCCTGCAAATGTAAGGTAACTGCATATCCAACTCTTAATTATATTTCTATATTACGTCAGGTCTGTGGATTAGGAAAGTGAGATGTCAAGAGTAAATTTAGGTTGGGGCTTCTCCGCCAAGTCCTCGATGCTCCCCACCAGTAGCTTAGTGTGAATTAGTCTGTTTCTTTAAAGGCTTGAAGTAAATATTGAGTACGTTTCCTAGCAACATTTGTAAGGTTGACTAAAAACCAGATTTGCCAGGTATTGCTTCCAGAGCATGCTTGTCTTCCTAGTTCAAAATTCATACTTCTGATACATTATCTGCAGTATGAAATGCTCAACAGAATCTGATAGTACTGTAAATAGATAATTAGAGAGTCATATGCCCAAGGACAAGTTAGCTAGGGTATTATTCTTACTTTGGGAAACGGTATTTCTGTTGCTGTGTATTTGTACTGTGCCCGAACCAGTGGGGACAAACCTGACTTCTGCAAGTATTAGCTATATAAATATTTGTGTTTATATATGTGTGCATATATATATATGTGTGTGTGTGTATAAAATACAATTAAAAAAAAGCCAGTAGGTATCTTCCACTATTTAAAAAAAGGTTCTTCCTTATCATTGCTGTTGTCAAAGTAAACAAAGAAATAGTTTGCATGTCCAAACGGGTCTTTTCAGTTAGCAGAGGTCTGAGATACAGGTGGTAAAATCCCTTATAGAAATCTCGTTGGGGTTTTTGTCAACTTTGATTTGTGGTGACAGGAGAGAAGATCAATGTGAATGCTTTCTGCAGTGACATAAAAGCAGACGATTCATATTCTTCTGTCCTGTTCAGTATATTGCATGCAAGGGTCTCTGCATTTGCTTTGGATGTTTGAGGTGTGTGTGCCTATGATATAGCTATTCTGGGTAGGGTAGTTCCCCCTTGAGAAACGTAGAAGGTTGGAATTTAGGTTAGCCCAGCACAGATAGATAGATAGTGGAGGGGAGCAAGGAATGGAAAAATTTGGTTGGCTGCTTCCAGTCCTAAGTTTTTGAGTCTATAAATAGAGTCTATCAGAATATTTCTAGTTAGTTCTGGGGAAAGTCAGCTGCTGTGCTGAGGATTGGCTGTGCTCCCAGAATGAGGAAGGGAAGGAAAAAAAAGTATGATAGGAGGCCTATTGAAAATCTACCGACACCACTGAAATCAAGAAATTGGAAGATCCTGTATTTGGGCTTCAGTTTATTTTTTGCAGCCTTTGTCAGTGCTGGATATTCTGCACAGCGTCTCTCTCTGTAGGCTGGTACAAGCTTCCAAGTTAACCAGGCACAGGAGATACATCCACACGCAGCACCCAAAAGGGTTCATGGTTCAGAAGCCAGGACGAAAGCCTGATACGAACAATGAGTGTGGAAGTAGAAGGAAGCGACGTATTATCTTCATTTCATGCTGCAGTGGCTAGCCTGGACAGCCTGCCCTCTGGTTTAGATGCATTATATAAGGGGAAACAGAGAAATGAAAAGAAAAGCTGAATTTTGAACCAATAAAATTGTCATGTAAGCTGTGACTTTCTTAAGTAAAAAGAGAAAGGTCTTGCTGACGATTTGATGTGCTAACTAGTTGAATTATATTATGATAATAGAAACAGACATTTTTGAGAGTCAGGATGAGCTTTGCAAACAGTTAAGATACTTTCCAGGAAATATACATTATATACTTGAAAAATATTCTCAATTGAGATTTAAACACAGTGCACAACTAGAGTATAAATAGCTAGTAAGTTTAAAAACCGCATTATTCTTAGAAGGTTCTTATAGTAACAGTAAAAGATAACCTTTCAGCAAAACTCCCTTCCCCCCATGTAACCACAGAACGACGATCCCTCATACTGTAAGTGGAGAAAGTAGCTTTGGTCAAATGAATAGCTTTATGCAGGTAAGCTCAACCAGGCTATTCAGATGAGCATTTATTCACATGTTAGAGTTCATACGAGCTGAAATTATCTGAGAAGTAAATGAGCTTTTTCAGTGCTGAACTAATCCCAGACAAATCTGTGCTCACGTTGAAAATGAAAGTGTTCATGATGACTCCTTCCCTGCTCGGGCTTTGCTGCTACTCATTTTTTGTTTGTAATTTTTCACTTACTGAGAAAAGTAGTTATATCGAATGTTTATGGCAGGAGGAAAAAGGATAGAGCAGTGTCAGTGCTTCTCAGAGGTGCATGCTGCCTCTTGATGTGGGTGTCATGTACCAGTAACATGCTTACTTGCTGCTTCTACGTTTTCATAAACATTAGATAAAAAGGTCACGACGACATTAAACTTCCATTCAGGGTGGGTTTATTGCGTGTCTCCCCCCCCCCCCTTTTTTTTAATAAATTTAATAATTTCTGTTCATCTTTGTAATAAACCATGAAACTTACAAGGCATTATTAAGCATTGTATCAGTAGGTACTTCAGTTTCTCTGTATTAGCTGAACTAAAATCTCGCACTAACTGATATTCTGGGCTGTCTTAAGCTTTTTAAGTATTAATAAAGAGTAGAACGATTTTAGACATTCTTGAAGGATTTTAAATGGGTAAGTATAGGTAAAATTTTCAGATGCTCAACAAAAGGCAAGCATTTAGTTTTTGAGGAAATTATGCCAATAGATACCTTCTTATTGACAGTTTTTAGAGAGAATGGGATAAAATGGTAAAGAACTTTTATCTCATTAAGATGTGGGAAAACAGCTCCTTAGAAACCCCCCAAACTTGTTACTGTTTAAATTAACAAGGAGGAAAATCTATCAGGGGGTTGAAATCTGGCCTCATGAGAATTGATGACCGTTCCCACTCACTTTCCATAGGGCTAGCATTTCATACAGCATTTCACCAGAGGATGGCTGTGGGAATTAAAACACTAACTCCTTGTGACCATGTGCATTGCCTTGAAGGAATGCTGAGGAATAGTTCATCTGTGGAGGGTAGGAGGAGAAAATCAACCTCTGTATGGCCAACATAGGTTTAACTTGAAATAATGCACTAAACTTGAAAAAAAAAAAAGCCAAACCAAAACCCCTTACCAGTTTCAGCTGTCTGTGTTGGAAAGGCTCCAGGAATATTTCAGTTTAAAATTCCATTTGTTAAAAACTGAGAAATTGGAAACAGAAGATAACAACTTCTTAATATTTTATTTCTTTTTCAGATAAATTTCTGTCATGTATTTGGAAACCTTACTGAAATACTGCTCTTGTTTGAGGAAGCTGCTCAAAATGTTAACTGTTTATTGTGCTGCTTGTTAATTTAGATTATGCAAACAAATGTGATGAACTGATCTTGAATGATATCAGAACAGAGTTCTAAAATGCTGCTTGTAAGTAGTTCTCATGATAGCAGATATTTTACTTCTTTCCAGAATTGTACATTTAACATGTATGTCACATACCCCCAAAAAATCAAAACCAGCCTTCCCCCAAAAAAAGCTCAAACCAGCTCTGGATTAAATGGTGGTTTATAAGCCCCATTTTCTGCAATTGCATCTGCTCCAAGTTTTAGACACAGGTAGAAATGTGTCTTTAGGCAGAAGATTTGATCTCACATCAGTTAGAATCCTGACAGCTTCTCCTGACATGTTGCTTGATGCATGGTCTGGCAGTGAGGCTTGTGCATGGAGCTTTTTATTTGCGCTAGTGGCCCCCATTAAAATCAGTGGGACTGGCCATATACAAAGGCTTTGCTTAAGCTGCTGCAGGTTGAAAGTTTCCAATGTTCCTAACTTACATCAGCTGTTTCATACTATGCTTTTTTCCCCGAGTTGTTCTGGCACTTTGATTCTTGTTATGCACGGCATACATCTTTTCATGCTCTCAGTCCTTGACTGTGATGGCTTGAATCCTTCATTATTTTGTGATTAATTGTAGAGATACAAACATTACCAAATCAAAGTCCCCAAAAGGCCTCTTTTAAAGGATCTGCCTAGCTTTTTGATTTAGCTGCCCCACAAATTACTTATCTGGTGACTTGTGTGGTTTTTAACATCCTGCTAAATTTGGAACAAGTCCATGAAATACTTTCTGCAATATCTGGGGAATAGAAAAGCTTGATAAGTTATTTCATCCATGGCTTGGGTCAAGCCTTTCAGAAGACAGCAGTGCTGTGCTGAATCCATTAAGTATGAATCAGTGGGTGTGTAGGATCATAGTTTGTATTGTCAGTTTCTGTATTAGGTTGTTCAGTGCAGATTTTCAAGCGCAAGAAGTCCAATTTTTGTCTTTCAAATATGTGCAAACTCATAAACTACAATTATAGCTATACAGGAGAAAATTGTGATGCAGTTGAGAAATAGCATGGCAAGGAAAGCAGTTTGCATTAGCTCTTTTATATGTTGCTGTATGTGATGTTTCTTTAAAACAGATTTTGTCCCTTGGGACCTAATAAAAGGCTAGGGAGTTACTTGGTTTATAAACCTGTGTGGTATATTATTTAGATATTCAGAGGGAAAAGGTCAAAGAATGTCTCCTGTGTTATCAATTCCTCAATGTGAAACAATATTAAAAACTAGAAAATATAATGCTGTGTAATTCAGAAACACAATATATAATGTGAGTTGAGAGACAATTACTCTGTTTTAGTTCTCTGCATTTTCCATTTTACAGAATGCATTTCAGCATCAATTGGGTTTTGGCTGTAATGCTATTTGTAGCAGTTTCATGGAGTTGCACAGCAAAAGTACTGTGGTGTACCAGATAAAATCAACTCCTCGCTTCATTCGTGAAAGTTGTATTATGGAAAGCTCTTACTACTGGCTTAATGTAGGTAACAGTGGGTTTTGTCTGTATTTATACAGTTTTGTGAAATATCCGTGTAAAGTTTTAAAGCACTTTTAAGATGGGCGTATTTTACATATCTAGTCTGTCATTTTTCAGTTTATTCATTTAAAACTGTCTAAATAATGCACAGATACACAGAACATGTCTGTTTCTTACAAAATCCTGTTGCCTGGGATGCAAATATTGAAGAAACTGGTCTCATGTGTCTTAAGTCTTCAGCAGCTAGGTCTGGCATGAAATTAAGAGTGTATTCTGTTTTAGCAACAGAAGCATGTTTACTGCCGGTATCTTTCTAGACATTAATGTTCCTGTGTACCTACGTTGGCAAGTATTTTTCTGGTTTTGGTGACCAGTCTTGGAGTGATAAATGACTCACACCAACAGGTTAAAGAATTTTGGCAGATTGGGTTAAAATAGGAAGTTTTTGTTGCTGTCAGGTGATGGTTTGTCCCAGGAGCTTGGGATGGTGTCCCAAAGAATTAACATATTGCTTACACGTGGTTTGGGACAAAACAGATTGCAGGAGTGGGGCTGAGGGATGCATGGTGTTGGCTGGTTGATGGTATTGGTAGAAAGGATTAAGGTTGACAGTGAAGTCAAATGGGTCCGTTTGGAGAAAGTAGGCAGATGTCTTAAAGGCATATCATAATGGATGGCTCTTCCCTGCCTCCATTTTTTATCTGGCTACTGCTTAATATTGTTGCAGGAAAATTGAGAAGTAAATTGTTTTTCCTTACTAGAAAGTTTATGCCAGGCATTCACAGTGACATGCTGAAGGCATTTGTGCAGCAATCACAACCAGCCCTCCTCATCCTTGGGGTCCATGAGATCAGCCCTCCTGATGGGCTTGGGTTTGTGGAGCAGATTTTGCCATTGGGCACTACTGAGTTCTGGAAGCATGTGGGAAGGGGTCCACTGCATCCTTTGGAGTCACTTAGAAACTTCTAGAAAGGCTGGAGGTGTTCTCGGTGCTCCCTTCTGGGGGAGGCATACGTTTGTAAGGCAAAGGGCATGTCTAGGAGGGAGGACGCAGTTTTGGCAAGACAGCATTTTGTGTGATACTATCATGATGCAAGATATCATTTACATCTGGGCAGAAGCCCCATGCTTCTTTTTTATGACGGACTTGATTGTGTTTTGACTGAAATGGGCAAAGCAGGTATGGAAGGTTGCCAGTGACTGTAATAACTCAGGATAAAGGGTGCTGAAATGGAGTCTGTATATATTCTGTGATCTGTATCACAGAAATTTGCATTTCATTCTTGTTCGTGTGTGTAGATTTCACCCGTTCTTCCCATCCACTGGTGGCTGAGAGTTGCCCTCAGGAGAAGCCCCCATCTTCCCCTACATGGAGAAAGAAATATAAGGGGACTCTTGACCAAACATGACCTGTGTGAATGGCGTCACTTTATTGTCATCTTCAGTTAAGAATGTGTATGTTCCCACATGTGTTCCTTCAGGTTTCACTACTGGATCAACGTCCTCATGGCCTTTTAATTAGACCAACAAGAAACAGGTCTGTCCAGATTTTCTGGTCTCATCAGGAAGGCTTTAAAATACTTTCTCTGCTGTAAAAGCAAGTGTATGTGCGCTTATTTACCTTAGCAGCCGTGAGGGCAGAGTGTGTTGATCTATCGGTGCTGTCTCCTTTGGTCATTTGCTGGATTTTCTGTCTGTGCATTTTCAAGGTGTCCTATCTACTATCAACCTTTAGCAGGGAGGGTGAGAAGCAATGAAGTAGGCTTGGCGTGATCTAGCTGTCAGCAATTTCCACGTGTGCTGGGTCTGAAACACGCTGCAGAAGTGTATTCTCCACTGGTAAAGCAAAATGCATACACAGAAGTTTCCCGCTGGTCTTAGGTCTGAAGTTTCTCTGGCTTTGTAGTCAACAGGAAATTTTGGATACAAATGTGATTATTTACAGAGAGATTCTGTGTTAAGGCGTGTGTATATATTTAAAAGATAGGCCTATCAGTCTTCCTGGAAGGGATGGGATGAGAGTGTAGTCCCTCTGTGCCCCATTCTGCACAAGAGTTCCTGGGCAGTGCACTGTCTTTCTGCCACTTTGCTTTCCTGAGACTGAGAAATGAAGTTTTAAGGCAGCTACAGTGCAACTTCTGTTTTCCACCTAAAACAAATCTTGTGATACCATAAAATCAAAATTTTTCTGATCTTGGAAGTTAGTTCTAATTTAGAAGGGGTTAAGGCTGGTTTTACTGCTCCCTTTATTTATATGAAACTAATGTAGTAATGCTTGTAAATTGTTTTCCCCATTATGTAAGCGATTCGCTTTCCTGGTGATACTGACAGTGTCACAAAACCAAGCGTGAGTTGCAGAAGGTTTCTCCCTCATGATAAAATACAATTTTTCTTGCTGCTCAGAGTTTATTTCACTGTTACCAAGGCGTATTAGAGAACAGTGTCGTCTTTTTCTTTTAGGAGGTGCTGAGTTTGAGCCAAATCAATACTTCTTGAGAGCGTCAGAGTTTGACTATTCATTATATAGAAATAGATGCTTGTTCTAATTTTTCTTCAGGTTACTGTGTGGAACCTATCTCAAGTTGTTGACCGCAAAACAGTGAATGGGCTTTCCCTTTCTTGCGTCAAAAAACTATTCTAGCTAATTTCCCTTGTGTTTGTTGTGAATCCCCAGCGAGGCATAAATGTGTATGACCACATTGAAGGGCAAATTAAGAACTGCTGATAATACCAATCTAAGCCTGCCCTGTTCTTACAGCTCCTTGTTTCTACAGTAAACCTTGAGAAAGATTTTATTTACTTGCTAGGAAATTCAGGAAGTGTAATTAAATGGCAATTAAAGCATAGAACTTATTTCACAGCGCTATCGCCTTGTTTGAACTCAGTGAATTTCTTTCAGAAAATACTGTGCTTGAGTGAGCTGCTACTGCAAATGAGACAGGAATAAAAATTACTCCAGCTGGCCAAGGAAGGGATGCAGTTGGTTGAAAACTTGTGTAGTTTAGTAGGAACACTGGAACAGATGAATGCAGACACTCAAAATACTGTCATTGGAGAGCCGGTGTGTAGGGTCCCAGGTTGAAGCAAGTGTGAACAGAATTAAAAATAGCAAGTATGACAGACCATTAGTTTGTGAACATAATTTATGTTTTGGAAGATAAAAACAAAAGCTAAAGTTTAAATGTGTTTCGTCCTTGAATTGGTAATAGCATTCAAATGGAAATCTTAGCAATGTGAGGTTGCTGTATGGAGGATAAGAGGAGCTCCAATGAATAATTGAACAAGTGATAGCTAATAAAATATACAGCGCATTGCTTCAAACTTAGAAATTGTAACTCAGCCCAACGGATGAATGTTTTTCATTACTTTTTAATTGTTGCCAGTGTTGACCTTCAAGGTCTTTTTCTGGCAGATAATTTGTTATGGTAAGGATGAGATCATTAAGTATTTTAGCACAAGTGGCATGATGCAAATACTTTCCTAATATTATAGAATGCTGATGTGGTAAGGGTTTGTTTTCTTAGGAATTTATTCTCCATATTTAGTGATTTTTCGGATCGTATCTTAAAAGAGCAGTTCTACTGTAATCATGCAGGACAATGGCTGTAGGTAGTACAGTAGCAGGCGTCAGCAGCTTCTGCTGCGAGATTTTTTTGACAGGTCTTGAACTGTAATAAAAAGGTATTACTGTAAAGTCTCAGAATGTTTCTTTGGCTCCTAATACTATTTGTATATACCAAGAACAAATAACGACTTCTCTCCTTTGCTCTGTTAATGGAAGCGTCTGTATAGGAGCCTGCAGGTTTTCCCCATGCAGAAGCAAACCTCTGTGGCATCTGAGGCTCCAGGGCCTGTATACAAGGTATTAAATGTTACTAAATTTTGCTAGTTTTATACTGTAACTCTGTTTTTACTATTTTAGCGTTTGCATAGGTAGGCACTAAAAATACGCATTGGGTAAACAGCAAATGCTGTCATGATTTATGTTTACAAATATTAAATTCTCTATAAGTAAATGTTTTAGTATTCAACTATTTTTTTGGTCAGAGAATAGAGATGCCTGCTCAGAGACACATGGCAGTGGGGAGGAGTAAGCCAGCGTATAATCCCTTTCCTTTAGGTTTGCTTGCCATTTATTATTTTTCTATCTTGAAGAAGCTTGGCACAAGCTGAATCAGTTGTTTGCTCAAATGTTTGTTGATAGAAACATTTATTGCTCACGTGGTCACTGAGGGAAGATGAACAGAGCTATTGTCTTGTGCTCATCTCTGCTATGGGCAGTCACTTGCAGGAAGTCTATAAATAATTCTGAAGGTAAAATTTACCTTGCTACTGCTTGTAATGTAAAGAGAAAAGCTGATGCACAGGGCTGGGTTAGAAGCTTCAGCTCGCCCGTCTGCCAGCAGCCTGCAGAAACGATGCTCCGGTCTGGCCTGTCTGTTCCTGAGGAAGGGGTGGAAGGAGGAGAGGAAGGGCAGCCAGCAGAGCATGTACTTTGATGGATAGATAAGGGTGACCAGTGCCAGTGGCCGGAGAGCAGGAACAGGCTGCAGGCCTGGGAAGTGTTGTCCGGGCCAAGCAGAGAGGAACTGCTCAAGGGATGAGGGGTTTGCTTGAGCTGCCAGGATAGAAAGAGGGGCAGATCCGAGAAATGGAGGCTGCTCTCCTTCAGCCCCATCCCAGCGCTCTCCATGTGTCAGGCTCAGCTTTCCTCTCCACCAGAAATGGGGGAAGAGAGGTACCTGGTATGTGCTCAGGTGAAAGCCAAGCATCTTGCAGTTGCGGCACCACGTTATTCCAGCCTCAGGCATAATGTCCTCAGGTTTTCATGCAGAAAATGCATCGCCAAGTTTTGAGGTAGTTAGTCTTGGTGGGCTTTCTCCTAAGCCTGCATTGGGGTTGGGGCCATTGTAAGTCAGGGAGGAGCCCCAGCAAGAAGCGCAGTGGACTGGCCCAGCACATCCCAATTTCTGGGCTTTTTTTCTGGTGTGCCCCATTATTGAGCTGCATAAATAACTGTTTTTTGGAAATTACATGAATTTTTTAAATCTGCCACATCCTGTAGACTTTAAAAAAAAAAAAAAAAAAAAAAAAATCATTGTTGTGAATTGTATTAATTTGTCCTCTGCTAATGTACAGACCCAGTAATTTTCACATAAAAATATTTTTCCTCTACTCTTTCATGATCAAAAATCCAGCGTGTCATTTTCTGTCTTCTTGTGATGAGATAGCAGAGTCAAATCTGTCACTCACGCTTCTGAGTAAGCCCCGCACTCTGTGGGGAGCTCCCTGTTCCCAAATCAATATGGTTGGAGTGTTTTTCCCCAAATACTAATTCAGGAGAACATTCTAATTAATGTAAGCGGAAACAGAAGCCTTTTGATGATAAACATTGAATATGTTTTAGCATTATTCTTCCAAAGAAAATGAGCTAACTAAAGCATCTGAGGGAGTGACAGAGCTGTGGTGCTGTGGTGTTCTCTGGGGGTACCTGAGACAGTCATTGGTGAGGCCGTGACATGCGCAGATATGTACAACTTGCATTGTGTGCCATGAATATGGGGGAGTGAAGCACCCAAAACAGACAGTGATTTTCCCAACAGTGAGGGACCTCTTTGCCCACCTGAGGTTTGAAGCAGCAGCTCCCTGTCCTGCTCTTTTTTTTTTCCCCATATTTTTGGGGCGAAGGGTGTGTTGGCACACGTAGAGGATATGAAGCACATGAAATGAAGGTGAAGTTTCCAGTGCTCAGAGGTGTATAGCAGCAAAGTGAGTTGATTTGAACATGCAAATTGTGTTGTTCACTTACTTTCAGCTTACATTCAGTGATTTCCAGCTTACGTGTGCCTCAGAAAGCTTAAGTAGGTATTTCCCTTAACTTCTTTATGATCAGAAGGAAGACTAGAATCCGTAGGATCATCAGACTTACTGACAGCATTAGAAGAGGAGGTAGTGCTGATCAGAATGAGCCCCATTAATTACAGAGCTGTTTGGTGAAGGAGGGATTAGCACTTGCAACTATATCAATGTGCTGTATCTGTTTAGAAAGGAAGGCAGTTTAGTTGTGGAAATACACTCTTGTATAGTGGAGACCATACAGTCTCCTTGCTGCTCTAAAGATGTCCCATCTCCCCAGTGGCTGGACAAAGGATGAGCTGGGTTAGGGAGCTGCCTCTGGAGTCCAGACTCTCTCTCTCTAGGTCTATTGGAGAGGAAACTAACCCAGAGGGTTGTGTTGGAGTGTTCTGGCAGGTCCTGCTTGACCTCTAGCATGATCAGCACTGTAGAATCAGTGAAAAAGCAGAGATGCAAAGTGGTGATGAAATAGCATTAATAGCTGGCTTTGGCGTGGGGCTGCCATAGTTCAGCAGACCGTCTATCCTCACACTTCTTTGACTTAGCAAGAGACAGCAGCAGAGGACAAAAGTAAGAAATGGGTAGTTACAAGCTCCCTCTGAAGACTTGCATTGCTGTTTGTGTGTGTACATTACTGGTCATACCATCCAGGGGTTTTGTTGTTGCTGTTTGTCTTCAGCAGGCTTGCATTCACATGGTCTAAATGTGACATGTATCATTAAATTTAAACAAGGATGTCTTAGTCCATCAACAAATGTTCTTTTTGGAACATTCACCTCAAAAGAAACCAAATGCTGACTTTAAAGAAACTTGTGATATTGAACCCAAATTAATGAAATACTTGATTAACATATTCTAGAAGTCCGCTTTCTCGAGTCAAGTAGAGAAGGTTCTGCATGGTGCAGCATGCATAATGGCGATGAACCAAAGCAGCTATCAGAAATGAAGTCTCAGAGCATGAGCAAAATTAAGTATCATCTAACCATGTTATATACCCTGCAAAACAGTAGATTAGAAGTAATGTTAATTATTAGCAAAGCTATCATTGGATTAAAAATAGTATTAACTCCTTAAGAGGAAGCATGGTTAATCAACTTGTACTAGAACAGGGAATTTAAAAACACTGGCAGATAGTTTATTGCTTGCAGGAAATATACTACTGCAGAAATCCAGAAGCATAAAGACAATGATTAGTTATAGTTTCTTATGTGGTAAAGAATTTAGATGCCTCTATTTGTTCCTTAACTTGAAGCACACCTCGTTGAGATGAAATTCTATGTTGTTGCTGAATTTATTCACAGGTGAAACTAAAAAGTGCTTTAAAAAATCAAACTCAAAATACCATAAATGATGCAGGAGATCTGAAACACCTTGAGAAAATAGTTAGCAGTTGTAAAAGTGCCCCAATGGCATGTAAAATATTCCCTCTACCTGTAAAATTGTTAGGTTCTTCCGTTGACATTCCCGTCTCTTATCCCATTTATTTCTCAAACACTGCAAAGAATGTTGCCAAATCGGAACTATGATTTATCACACTACAATTAATTTGCATTATGGTTTTCACATAAAGGGAAGAAATTTGCCAATTGTGGATTTACTGGGCCTGTGAAATAGTATTTGGTTTACTCAATACCATTTTCTCTGTCTGTGGCATTGCAGAAGAGTTAGTGCTTGTATTTGCCTTATGACTTTGGTGCCTCCCTCTCCCACATGTTCTTTTAATCATGGACCAACCTAATTTGTAGCTGTAGTCTAATGAGAGAGAAGAAATACGTTAGAGGATGTAACAGTGATCCCCTTTTCCTAGTTTTTGCAAACAGATTATTCTTTGTGCTTATAAAGTGAAATTAACTACCACAGTGTTTACTTACGTACACACATATCTATACATATCTATCCAGTGTGTCTCTCTGTGTGTATATTTATATATGTCTTGTAGCATTTAGATTTTTCTTTTTCAATAGCTAGAATTACATGTATTTGTTCCCTGTTTGTGTAATCCAGTAGCTCTTCTAATAAATCACAGACAAAATGCTGCATGACAAGGGAGTGAGCCGCTGCCTCTTTGGAGTGCCTAGTGTATGTGCTTGAATTCCTTCAGCATTGGAGTAGGCTGTACAGAAAAGTCTTCACAACGTCCCCGGTTCTCAGCTGAAGTGATTTCTGGCATTCCTCAAATTTTGAGCCTTGGGTGTTTGCACAAGATGAATGCTTTTTCCCTCTGCCTGTGTTGGTATCTGTAAACTGGGTGTAGGGAGAGCAAATGCCCGAAGTATCAGGAACTGAAATGGGATGTCTTAAGGCTGGCTTAAGGCCAAAATGAAATACATCTCTCTTGGCAGCAGGGGTGCTTGAGACAGCCCTGTGATACTGGATAACTTATTTTTTTAATCGGGTAGGCTCATCCCTACCTCAGCTGACCTCCTTTGTCGGGCAGCGGGCCGGTCCATGCTCAGCTGCTGGGTCCTCGCGTGTCTCTCCTCATGTGAGGGCAGTAAGAGAGGAGGTGTGCGGTGTGAATGATGCTCTTAGCATGTTTGATGCTATGTCTGTCGTTCGGTTAGGACATCGCATGCATACCACAGGAGGAACCAGCCAATACTTGGCCCAGGGAGCTGCATGCCAGTGAAGAACAGAGCAAAACCTGCTGTCGCTCCCCAGTTTCATTGGTGTGCCAGCTGGAAATGGTGCCCACTAGAGTTGCGGTGCCCATCCTGGTTGGCATGCTGGAGGAGACGTCCCCCCATGCCACCATGCAGCTCTTGCCTGTGTCCCCCATCAGGCACTGCTGAGCCCTATGCTCAGCTGGCTGGGGTGTTTTGGTGTCAGTGACAGGCAGCAGCTGTCAGAGTGTCTTACCCCTCCTTAGGATGAGTGTCCGCTTGACTCAGTTGGGAATGCATTTATAACATGTTTTGCTTTCCGTGCCAGAGACAATCAGTCAGGAATATGGTTTGGGTCAGTATTTTCTTAGGGGCCTTTCCAGAGAAATGCAGCATATGGCTGCTGGCCCAGGGGAGCTGCACAGCCCCTGTGAACTGTGCAGCTGCAGGGCCCAGGAAGATGCTTCTCTTTGATGCTTCTCATCAAAATTTTGATGCGGCAGAAAGGAGAAGCAAGGATTAGTGACAGAAAGTGGCTGCAAACATTTTTCTATGTTTTTTCCCTCCGCAGCATATAGAGCTGAGTGTCTGGCCTGCGTGCTTGGCACCCTTCCTCTCCAAGCTGTGGAAATCTTGCTGGAAGTTAATGCTTCCACTGCTGCTTCCCTTTTTTTCCTTTCCTGGGTTTTTTTTCCTTGTTCTGCATATGGATGTTGGCAGGGAGTGAGCTTCAGGTGAGAGCAGAAGAGTGTTGCAGAAAGATTGCTCATGGAGCCATCTTTGCTACAGAGAGAAGGGCTGCAGTGGGCTGGGATGCCTGGGAATGCAGCAGGGTCCTTATGTGCAGCAAATCCAGCGGTTCTTTCAGCTGCCTGCTTCTGTACTCACTGTATGCTGGTAGGGAATGATCATCCAGTCGTTAATTACTTTGTGAGTTTCACCTTTCAGTTGTAAAGGGACAGATGATTTAATTTATGGTTTTAATGGCAAAAAGATGTGTGTCAATCAGGGTATTAATCACCTATTGCTTTACAATGTTGATGACTTACTGATTTTTAATGAGTTTTTAAATAGTTCAGAATAGCAGCTGCAGCTACTGTGCAACATAGTAATGCGTGTGATAGAACAAAGGAGGCAGAGAACCTAGTATGTTTAACTGAAAATGTGGACATTTTTATGTACGGCAATTCATTGTCTAGGATGAAATCAATGGCATGTCATAAAATACCTACTAAACTGAAACAGTAATGCAGTTAGAAGCGTCAGTGTTTTTAAAAACTATTCTCAGTTGTATAATAATGTATGAAGAATACAATTACTATAAATAGAAAAATACATATAATAGTATAATTGTATAATATAAAAATGTGCAAGCCACATCATTATTCAAATTTTTCTAGGCTCTGTCTTTTTTTAAATTAACTGTAATATTTCTGCCTTTATAGAATTCTGCAAACAAAGATTGCCAGATTGGAGCAACTTGGGTTGGTTCTTTGTTTTTCTTCCACAAAATTTTGCAAACACAAATCAGTACAAATAAAATATCTCGTGTTCCAGACACAGTATAAGTGGAGTTTTTTTCAAGTAAAAGCCTGCTTTCATGGGGGACACTGAGTACTGGAAATTTGTCAGAACTGAACCATTCTGGTGTTCCATAGTTTGAAATGATGTTTCACTTTTATGTAATTGACAAAAGGCTCAGGCAAAAGAGAGGTCGTTACCCTGGTACAGGGTAATGAAAATTGCATGCTGGCTGGCAAGATTAAGTGTGTAGTTTGTAGACCATTTGTTTGTATAAACGAGACTCTGTTGTTGCAGCTGATGGCATTATAAGGAATCTTAAACCTTGGAAAGACCATCAGGAGTAAAAAAATACTTGATTTCATGCATTTCCATGGATTAATGTACAGTTCCTTTCTCGAGCCTACTCAGGTCTGTTCTCTTCCAGCCTGATGGGATGTGTGCTGAAGCTAACTGGAAGCAGGCTGTTAACATCTAATATGTTTTGGATCAGAGCTCCAGTGCATTCCTTTCTTCCTTGTAGAAGACACTTGAGCACTGTGTCAGAATAATTAAAAAAAAAAAAAAAGTCTTTACAAGGTTTATTTTATTCTTTTTTAAGCAGGGAGAGAAATTTGTAATTGGACGTGGTTATCAAAATATGTAAAAATGGTGCCTAGAAATGTGTTCTTATCTCATATAATTGCTTTATAATTGTTGGGGAAGGGAATCAGATTAGGGAGGATAAATATTTCCAAGGCTGAAGTTAATATATTTTTGCAAATAGTGACTATAAGCCTGCATTCCTTGAAGTCAGTGAGAGTTTTGGAGTTTTGCAAAATCGAAGCTAGTTTTTGCAAATTCTCAGCTTTATGTAAGCAAGTTTGAGGTTGA
This sequence comes from Psittacus erithacus, assembly GCA_009867235.2. Classification (NCBI taxonomy): domain Eukaryota; kingdom Metazoa; phylum Chordata; class Aves; order Psittaciformes; family Psittacidae; genus Psittacus; species Psittacus erithacus. Next base: position 59,028 of record WYDI02021315.1, on the reverse strand, counting down.
TTTTTTTTTCTAAGGGGTAATCAAAACTTTTAATCAAAGTTTTCATTTATGTTTAGAATGTTTTTTAAAGTAGGAAGTGTTAATCTTGAAGGTATCATTATTTTTTTCTTAACTTCTCTTTCTCTCCCACTCTCCATTACTGCATGTAAAAACAAAGTACAGAAACACTTCCATGAAGCTTAGAAATCAGTAAGTCAGAGACTGTTTTTCATGCGTGCACTGAAGACAGATATTTATTTTTCTTTTTTTAATTTTGTGTTCTTTTCTACTCAAGTGTGGTGTTATGAGACTCGCCAGGACTTGCTGCGCTTTGTACCTGAAGTTAAAGTATTTGTGCGGGACATCAGGAAAGCATCAAGTGGTTTTAGTGAAAATGCTTTTTTCTCCCCCCCCCATCATTACCTTTAAACTAAAATTTTGTGTACATAAAGTACTATTTTGACGTAAATAACTTCAGTTGGAAGAATAAATCATTCTTTAATGCCAGTAACATTCCTAAAGTCTTCCAAAGATAAAAAGTGTGTAAACACATTAAAACTTGTTCTGTAGGTTATGGCGTAGATGAAGATTAGAAAGGTAAAAACTGACCTTCTGTGGAAGTTGTGTTTCAGAACCATCATGGAGCTTCTGAAAAACATGCCCAAAATATTTTGTTTATGTGGTACTTCCAGCAAAAATGGTCTCCCCAAATTTGGTACAAGAACAAGTATTTTTGCTCCTCTGAAATCTGGTTTAATCTTGTTTTCATGTTAACTAAATTTGCACTTTCGTCGACACTGTATCTGGAGCTTGTCTGTTCCCCTGCTGCTGAATAGCTGCAGAGGTTATAATATACGTGTATAGATACTGTGCCTACAAAAGCATTAGTAGCTGTAAAGACAAAATAGTAATGCCTGAGTCCTATAAAGTCAGCTTTAAGAGTCCGTGAGAGCTCTTGAACCAAAGGAAGTCTTCTGAGTTCTGTGAACACAGAAATGAAGATGTGGAAGAGTGGTTTTCCTAAAACCATCCTGGGGTGGCTTGCAGGTTGGGGCAGAAACTAAGTTATCAGCCCATGAATGCTAACGCCTGGCCCCAGCAGCACTGCTCCTTGTGACCAGTGGGTACCAGCCAACTGAGCCTCCCACCTGCCCCAGGAATGGGAATGGTGCTGTTGTAGCCTGCTCGGATCCATGCCCGTCCCAGGAGGGTGCATAGCAGCCAGGCCTCCAGGGAGAAAATAGGTTTGGTCATCTGTTCAAAAATCCTGTTTGGGGGAAAGTGATGCTCGCGCATCTTTATCCGTCTTAGGGATTGTTTGTTCTGGAGTATTTCTGCATTTTTCTGTTCACTTGTGTGGTCTGGGAAGGAATTGGCCACAGGATGTGCAGAATTTATGCTCTGTATCAAAGTAATTTTACTATTAGCATCTTGGATTTTTGGTGTGAAAAGACAGTGTGTTACCCCATCCATTAGACTTGCCGAAATCAAATACTTGGTGAAGCAAGATGAAAGCCAAACACAGATTTTTGGATCTTTGCAAACTTTACTGGTATCTTTCAAAATTGGGATCTAACACGAGACATTTCATAAGACGCAGAGGTCATTTTAACAAGGCTGTTGCTGACTTGCAGTAGTTACTATGGGCAATTTTACTTCCTTAGTGATGGTGGGGAGTATGGGGGGAGAATCAGGAGAGACTGTCAAGAACTTGAAAATCAGTGTGTCCAGCCATTCCAGACCGGAAGCAAAAGCTGTCTGCTGGAAAGCTAGGAAACCCTCCGTTCTCTTCTGTGTAAGCTGAAAATTCATTTTTAGACTAGAGAGAGACTGCAAGATACCAAAGTTTAAAGATTGAATACTATTAAATGCAGAGTTAAAAAAAGCATTTAATTTTTGGAAATCGGGCGTGGAAGTGAAAGGATCAGATAAAGATGCTGCAGTTTGGATAAAAGAAAATAACTCTTCCTGAAAGTAGGATTTTCTTGGAAAATGTCATGATGTTTCTGGGGATATTTAGAATGTCTCCAGACAGAAAAGGGGCAGGGTAGGAGTGAAGTAGTCAGAAATTCACAGAAAGTTGCAAGGCTACATGAGGAAACAAAGGCATACCACATGGATGTTTATGTAGGTGGGATCAGTGCTCCTTTTATTTTTGTTTTAGTATTGGAAGGAGCACTCAGGCTGTACTTTATTTATAACCCTTGATCCTTAACTCTTATCCATATTCTCTGTATTTACACGTGTTCTCTCTCATAATGCGGCATAGCTGTTCTCTTTGTCCTTTAACGACTTGTTTCCTCTTCAGTCATGCTTTCATTCACTTCCTTTTGGCGCTTTCTATTAACTCTAGCCTATTCTGATTCCCTCTTGTTGCTGCTTTTTATCCTGTCTTTCCTTTTCTCCCTAGCCCTTAATTCCTGCCATCTTTCTGTCCCTCCTTCCTTCCTGCCTCCTATCACTGGGTCAAATGGTTTTGTGCGACCAGGATGGGAATTTTGCGTGACACACATAGAATAGTGGAATAGAGCAGTGCATGGAGAAGTTTATCCTCAGAAGTCAGTATTAATTTCAGATTTCCTCATTGCTGGCAAACAGCTACCAATGTAGACTAGGAAGCCTTAGGAATAAGCCCTCAGAAGATGGGGCTCCCTGTGGCACAGTCCTGTTGAAGCCCTCCTGTAGAAGTGGGTGCTGACCTCTCTATAGCTCTAGAGGACATGAAGCTGAAGAGTATGTGCACTCATGTCATGGGGAAATAGAAATATGAACCAAACTACTAACCCAGCACCTTATATTTCTGCTGGAGTAACTTGATTTAATAAGTTAAAATGTCAGCGCTGTGACTCTGACACTTTCATTTCCTTTCTCTGCTTTCTTTACGGTGGTACTCCAGGGTTTTTAAGAACATCCAACAAAAGAAGGAAAGATCACGAAAAACCACGTTTTTAATTGCACACAGTTTTTAATATTCCTGGGATCTGTTTTGAAGGGTACATTTGACAGGGAGAAACCCAGCAGCCCCACACTGAATCCTTTGTCCTTCCTGCGGGGTGAAACAGTAGATAGCTTACTGTAAGTGTGGCTGGCTGCCAACCCGTGGCGCAGATTCTTTTTTTAATACTGTAAACTGGCAAGAAATCAAGAATTGCTGTTCTTCCTTTTATTTACTTTCTCTTCTGTATTAAAGACCTCAGTAAATAAGAGAAAGTTAAATGCTCAGTGAAGATTTTGTACTGATTAATCGTTGAATAGCAAAGAATTATCGGTTGAGGGGGGAGGTTGCCCCCTTTTTTTCCATTTCTTTTTGGTTGAAACTGGAAATATCAGTTACTTCATCTGGAATAGATTATTGCAGGGAAAAGTCTGTGCAGAGTTTGAAACGAGGACAGAGCAAAATGCATCCACCATGCGTAGTTTAAAATAATCTGCAAGACCTCTTCTGATTTGATCTTTAGATGTACTTCCGATTTTCTTCCAAACTTGTGTTAATAATGAATACTCTGTATCTAGAAAAGGCCTTTTTGTAAAGTGTACCCCCAGCTTCTGCTTGTAAGTATTTTCTTATTTGTACAACTAAGGTTCCTGAAATAGCTGCTGAGTTTTTTGTTTTGCTGTTATATATAAAAGTGGTAGAGGGGTGTGGAGTTCCTTCTGCTGCTTCTCAAATCCAAGGCATGCCTTGCAAGCTACTTTGCTTTTGCACTAGGAAGGGAATCAGCGTTACTGCTTTTCTGATGGTTGTATTGCTAATTTATCAGCAAAATTTTCTCCAGGGAAAATCATTACCTTGATACTGATATTGTGCACATTGTAATGATTTATGTGGAGTGAAATACATTTCTACATGAAAGATACAGGAGGTCAAATTAAATTTAAAAATTACTGCTGCTGTTAAATACAGATTTAATGTGAAAAATTACCCCACAACAGATTGTTTTAAATCCCAAGGCATATTGTGGTTCATTCAGAGGTCTGTCTATCTTACTTAAAACATATTAAGCATTCAGTAATATCAATGTATATCTCTTGCTGACTTGATTAACCTACCATATAGGTCATGTATGTACAGCTCTATTAAAGGCACTGTTGAAAGAAAACATGACTTCGTGTTTTGTTTCTTGGCTAATTGAAAGTTAAGGTTTCTGGAAATGATAAGGAATATTTTTGTTTCTAAAGCAGTGGACTGTGACTGAAGAAATCTGGACTTAATCTGCAGATTTCTTGAAATAACTTGGTGAAGTCAGCAGTTGGTTTTTTGGGGGGTTGCTGGTTTTTTTTTCCTTTCCCCTGAGTTCTTAATCTGTAAAATGGAGATAATCCTGGTCCCTTACCAGACAGCAGTATGGTACAGATAAATCCATGGATGTTTGTGGGACAATGCAGTAGTACCTAATGGGTTCAGCATAATTATTCACATTAATGATTCATGTTAAAGAATGATTGAAAAGCTACATTAACTGGAAGGTTGGGAGTATGTTCTCCCAGAAGCAGAGAACGTGGAGGCTTAGTTTCCAGTCTGCATTGCCCAAATGAGGGAGTCAAAAAGTATTTATGCAGGAAATTTAGTAGTTTACAAGTTTCCTTCCTTTGGTTCCTTCCTTCCTTTAGTTGGAAAGAAATTTTTTTTTCAGACTCTGCCAGAAGAGCCTGGATTTCTGAAGTAAATCCTTTTCAAAGGAATAGGCACATTTTTGTGGACGTTTGTGTAGGTGACTTGGAACAAAAATTAATGAGTAAATAAATTATTTCAAGACGATTAAATTTGAGAGATGATCTGAAAAACCGGGGGCAACTTTTCTAAGCAATTACTAAAAAAACCCCTCTCCCACAAAAGCATGGATCAGAAAATATCCCCAGTCTCGATTATAGCACTCACAATTTTCCCTCTCATTCTCCTTTTTCTTTCATCTTGAAACTGCATCTTGAGCACATTCAGGATGTGTAGGGAAGATTTCTTGAGAAGTGACAGGTAGAACTATCACAAACTTGTTATGATTTTAAGGGTGTTGGATAAAATGCATAATTATCTTGAATGCGGTTTCGGTTTTGTTGCCTTTTCAGTGTAGCTCGCCACAAAAAACTCAGATGGATTCTTCAAGGATCCCTGACGTTAAAGGGAGAAATAAGTAGGTAACAACTGTTTTCACTGGTGCTTTACAGTCTGTATCTTTGGTAAATGTGGTTGTTTCTTTTAAGTGTAAGTGACATTAGTTTCATTCCTATTTTATCACCCTCATTAGGGGAAATTAAGAAATACCTGTGCAGAGTTTGAGTTACAATGTAGCCGAGTGGCTTGAGATGAATCTACTAATGTGTTTCTCCTTTGATACTGTGAGCAGAATATCTTGAATAGCTAGAAGATTTCAGTGTATATTTATAAAATGAGAAATAAGAGCTTGATATAAATATTAGTGACTTTATTTACTGAAGATCAGTGTATTGCAGTAGCATTTCAGAATGACTCTTACCAAGTTCAGCTAGTTTTCTTGTGGATCTCAAAAGCTAGGTTTTTGTGCTTATATTTCTATATATTTGGAAGAAACAGAAAATGGTTTTATCAGTTGCTTCCTGATGACATCCTCAGTTCTTGCAGTAACAGTTTTCCTTGGCTGTTGCAGTGTGTGCCAGGAGATTGCAGATCTTGTGTCTGTACATAGACCTGATACCTCAGAAACCATCTTTGATCCAGTATGCTGATAAGGCAATTATCATGAGTCAGATGAACCCTCCACCCCAGGTTCCTTGCTATGGGTCAGGCCAGCGCAAGACCTTTTCTGGTCAGGGAGCCAGTCTGTGAATTAATGTCGGTGAGAATTACGGGTAAAATCCCCAGCCATGGCTCATGTCCAGACTCAGTAGCAACACTGGTAATTTAAATCACTGCCCCTCCTGGACAAAAATGAGCTGCTTGCATCTCACTCTTTCTCTCATCCTAACAAGGGTCATTTCTGATTTGTTCAAGTAAAACCAAGAAAATAAGTTGGAGGAAGAGGAAAACCATGTCTTCCTCCTTCCCTTCAGGAAATTCATGTTTGTCTCACCACTACATCTTCCACTTCTGTTCCTCAGCAACTTAAACCAGAGGAGAGATGTCCCACTGAACGTGTCTTCCGGCAGGTCACAGCATAAGCCACTCTCTGTTTTATCCCCCTGGTGAGGCTGTATACTATTTGCTGCATTCAGTCTTTCTCTTCCTTTGCCAGCTCATGTCTGATTTTCTCCTCTTGAACAGGACTTAGACCAGCCACTGTCCCTGCTAGCTCCTTACTTCCTTTCCAGAGCTGGGGGCTGCTGGGCAGAGTGATGCTCACAGTCCTGGGACCTCCCTCACCTCCCCTGGCCTCCTTCTCCCCACTGCAGCACCCACGGTGGTGTCAGCCATAAAGGGATTTTCTTTATTGCATTAACTTGTGAGGGAAGATTTAGTAGGTGTGTCACAGTGCCATTAGCCTCCTGTGACCCGGTGTCTCAGCAAATCCTTTCATGGCTGTGAAGAATTTGTTTTGGTTTGAGCAAATTCATCTTGAAGTATTAGAGCCACCTTGGGGGAAACTGTTTTCTCTACCCAGGATGCCATCTTCTTACTGGGTTTCTGGACCTACTGGTGGTATTTGAGTCATTACGCCAGTCTTGAGTAACATACCATCTGGCAATGGGAAACTTAGAAATACAATTGACTGAGTTTCCTGAAGTCAGATGGTATTAAAATCTTTTCTAAGAAACTTTTGCAGAGAAACAGGAATTTTATGTTTGTGGTAATAACGTTCATAAAAGATACAAAGTAACATTTCAACTTTTGGCGGACAACCATAGAATCTATTTAAAAAAAAAACCCAAACCAAAACGGAAGTGTTGTCAGATACATAGGGAAAAGAAATCTGTCAGAGTTTGCTCATGTTTGTCTACAGTGCAAACCAGTTAACGAGTTCTTTCCCTAGACCAAAAAGCAGCATCTTGTTGCAACAGCTTGAAATCTTTACATAACTTAAAGGCTCTTTCCTTTGATGTGAAGTTCACTTTACGACACCTTGGTGACAGGGATGTTAGTTAATTATTATCTTTATTGCAGGTGTGGCCTTGTTTAAATATCTGAAAAAGTATCTTGTCTGTAACACGCTGATACTGCTTGAGCATGTGTATCTGTTGTATGTGAGCTGCCTTCAGATTGGGCATGCTCATGATGAAGAACAGAAAATGTTCTGCCATCCTTCAAATCCTAAACAGAGCTCTCTGTAAATGTCATTGGAAAAGACCGAGGAGTCCAAGCCTAGCTTGAAAAAAAAATGTACAAAATAGGATTTTTATGTGGGATGCAGGTAGGATTTAGCTGCACGAGTACAAAAATGTGATCTAAGCCAGCAGGACAGCTTTCTGCTAAATTCCAGTTGACACAATGGCTAGAAGTGACTTGGTCTAGGTTTTTTGGTGTGTAAATCCCTGTTTCTTTTATGACACGGTCTTTTTGTTGTTCTGGGAATTTCTCACTGTGCCCAGGGGATTGGATTCCACACAAATACACAGGAGAGGTTTCTAGTTTCTTTGGAAAAGTCATCAAAAGAAGGGATATCAGTGTCTCTCTTGGATGGATATACCATGGAAAGACCTGCTGCCCTGTATTTGGGGTCTGAGATCCAGTTACTGCCTTTGCTTTAAGGTGTTCAAATGTTTTTATCACAGGTGAGCATCCAGAGGCTACAGTCAATCCCAGAGCAAGTGCTCACTGTCTCCACCTGACTGACTCCACCTTTTGACCCTGTAAATCTTCATTTATCTTGGGCAAAGGCAGACAGTTGTTCTGGCCACACGATGAGGAAGGTGGCTCACATGTTCCAGCTCTTATTCCAAAGATCTTTCATAGTCCTGACATGTATTAGCTGTTGGAAAAAATGTGGTCCCAAAGTGGAAGGATGTACTGCTAAGATGAACTTTCATTGCTATATGTGAGAAGCATTTAAGACCTGTTCTCGTCATTTTTTTCTGCTAGCCAATGTAAAAAGCTTTTCACCTAGCATGCTAATTTTGAGGGATCTTACCGTGAAGTTTTTGTTCTCCTTGTACATTGCTTGGGAAGAATAAGCACATAACTTTTGGCTATGGATGATCATTGATGGAACTTAATGTTGCTTAACTATGATAATCAAAGGGTCAAATAATTTTATGAGTTTTGAGGTATCATTCCATCTTTGATACTGCGAATATAGTCCCTGTGGTTGAAGAACAGCGATTGTTAGGTTTCTTTTACCATCTGGCACTATGACAGAAATACCGTATCTTGTGTTGCTCTAGCATGATGAAAAAATAGATAGATAAATAGGATTTATGGGTTTTCTTCACGAGGCTTTTCCACAGGGCAATTGATTTCATTTTAGCCTGTACCAGACAGACCAAGACAACGGAAAAAAAATTGTATTTCTCTCTCTTGCTTTCGCAGATCCAGTGTAAACGAAACAAGACTGATACGTACTTACAGATCCTTAAAATACCTTAACGGGTTCAGTTTGGCTTTCTGAAGAGAAGATTCTGGTCCTGTATTGTTAGTTACTTCTGCAGAAGAAAATAGGCTGTTTTGTAATAATTTTCAATGCCCTTGAGCCTCCTTATGCAGAACTTTATAATACTTCGTGACAAGCACCTTGCACAAGGCTTTTTGGTATGGGAACATTTCTTTTTAATTAGGTTGCAGGCAAAGCAAAGGTTCAGCTCTGTCACATTAATCTGTTGGAAGTTTCTGCAGCGATTTTTCCCATAAACTGTGTATTCTTTATCAAGGTCAAAAGTGTCAGTGTTCTTCAGAAATGAACACACAGCATTTTGTTTAAGGAAGTAGTAGTCTGCTTTGGGAGAGACTTACGCAAAAGATTAAATCAGTAGAATCAGGAATACAAGGTAAATCCAAAGGCTTTTTGTACAAGTGAAGAAGTTCCATTTAATACTCAGCTGAGGTTCCACATTGTGTGACTAGACCAAAAAAAAAATTAAGTAGCAAAAGTCAGGATCAGATACATTTTGAGGGGTTTTTGTTTGTTTTGAAATGTATTGTTCTAGGAGAATATGCTTTGGGTAAATACCAGGTCTGGCTATAAACTGCAAGATGGGCTTGTCATCTTACTTAAAAGGTCCTTTCATATTAAAGGCAATATAGTATGGTTAGAATAGTGTTTGACATGAAAAGAAATTAAGTGTAACGCTGAATTTGGCTACTTTGTATGAGTCCAGCTGCTATGATGAGAAAATGTCAATAAAGTTTCTAGTACAAAAATACATTTTACAAGTCTATAACATGTATTGCTTGGAATTATACTGGTTGTCTTCTTGCAAGGAGGCATGGATGACTTTAATAATTTAAAAAATATGAACAGAACTGTTAAGTTTCCCATCATAAGAAAGGTACCATTTGTTGGGTTTTTTTAGTGTATAGATGGTTGAAAACTGATAATCAGTGTATTGGTTGCTACAGATCAGTGTATGTATATATTTATGAGGTCAGAAGTAGCCGTTTGCTGCATTAAATACGCTAAAGTTTAAAAACAGCTTAAAAATTGGCAGTAGAAAGTTTCCTAATTTCTATAGCTTTATGCTTAAAGGCCTAATTCTATAGTTGTACCCAGAGAGCATTAAGTGGGATAGGATGTAGCTGGGAAGATGCTGGTTCTGCCTTGGTCACCCTTTGGGGCATGACACATTCTGGAGGGCATCTGCTGGATTTGGGAGAGTTGTGGATTCAGAAGGGTGGTCAGGCTCTAAGGGCAAGCATTCATTTCGTTGGACACAGGTGCATGAGTGTTTTGGTGTGGGCCAGGAGTGCACTTCTGAAGTAAGTCCGCTCATTGTCCCTGCTTCCTGCAGACGTGCACACGTTGCTGTGTGGTCTCAGAGTGTCTTTTGGCGGGTTTCTTTTTGGGCGCCACTAAACCGAAAGATGTTTTCAGCTTGGTAACACCCGCTCAGGCAGTGGGACCAGAATGGCTCTACTTGAAAGTGAAACCATCTGATCAAAATGTGAACACTGGGTCCTCAGGATCCTAGGTTTTGCTCCCTAAATCAGCTCCTATGGAGCTGCGCTGCTGGCTTTTGTCATAGCCTGTCCTGTCTCAGCCGGTGACCAACAACAGATGCCTAGGGAAGACAGTAAAAGGCAAGCACGTAGTAGTGCTTTCCCGGTATATTTTCCCAGCTTTCAGCAATCTGCATCTCACAAACTTCCTGAAACAGAGATGGTATCTTGAGTTTAATAGCCGTTGATAGATTTTTCTTCCATTAGTTTGTCTGATTGTTTTTAAAACCATGTGCATTTTTATCATCCACAGTATCCTGTGCAGCGAGTTCTATGGTAGAACAATGTACGTGTTAAGAAGTGCCTTCTTTTGTTTGTTTTGAATTTGCTACCTGATAATTTCATCTGATGCTCTTACCTTGTAAGAGACAAATGATGCCTTATCCACTGCCTTTATGCTGCTCCATTTATCACAGATCTCTTTGATACCACCTTGATCGTTTGTCTTCCAGGCTGGAAAAACCATGTCTGTTTTGCTCCTTGAACAGAACCTTTTTCATACCTTTGATCATCCTTGTTCTTCTCTCTGCCTTTCCTAGTTCTGTTATGTCTTTTTTGAGACTGGAGAACTGCGTGCAAAGCTAGATAACATATTCAGTGTGCAGTGTCTGTCATTTAAATGCTGGCTTAATGGTGCATTTGTGATGGTCTACATTCCAGATAGTTTTTTAACATTGTTGGATTGTTTTGATGGCTGCTGAAACTAAACCAGCATTTTCTTAAGCATGTCCATAGTGAGCACAAATCTTTCTCTGTAGCCGTGGCACCTCACTCAGAGCCTGTGTTGTATACATAGGGTTGGGGTTGTTTTCCTCCCCACTCATCCTCACCACCACTCCCTATAATTCTTCATACCTGTTAACACCGAGTTTTGTCTTCCATTTTACTATCCAGCCCTTTGCTATGTGACATCATTTGCAGTTCCCTTAGTAAGCCTTTTGTGTTGCTATGAGTGACTTGGCATCTCTAGAGTACTCCTTCTGCACACTATTCTTCCCCCTTTTCCAGCCTATTTATTCAGCTCTGTCCTACAAAACTTTTGTGGAACACTAATACTGACATATTTTCATGGAGAAACTGAATGTTTAATACCACCTTTTATTTGCCATTTTTTAGCATGCTTTTGTTTGTTAGCAGATCAGTCTAGTTTATTGATTCAGTCATGTTTGTCCTCACATTGATTCTTTAGCAATGCTAGTAGATTTATGAGGCAGTTGTGCAAATGCTGTGTTGACTCTTTACCAGCATCCTGTATCTAGCTCTGTGTTTGAAGACTTCTGTATTTTGGAACAGTTCCTATCAATTTGCTCAGTGTGTACATAAAATTGGTTTATAGTTTTGTGGATTGCTGTGAGAGTCCTGTTAGGAGATAGGACACCGTATTTGCTTTCTCACAGTTTTCTGGTACAGAGATGGGTTTAAATAAGATTAACATGGGCAGTAATACCTCAGATATGGGTACTTGAGTACCTGCAGAAGTTAGGGGAACACCATCTCATGCTTGTGATCTGTTACCATTTGTTTTGTCTATATTTCTTCCCTGATCTTTATCACTGATGCTTAAATTTCAGACTGCTTCTCAACCCACCAAAAAAAAGGTATATTTTAGTCAGGGATCATCTATGTAACCTTTTCCATAGATAGCACAGAAGCAAAAAAGGGGTTGTGGGGTTTTGTTATTGTGTGTAGAGTTTTGGTTTGGTTTAGTCCTGTTTCTGCTTCAGCCTTTTCTGCTCTGTACAAATTCATGGGCAGATCCATCTCAGGGTTTCTTTTCAGACAGAGACAGATGAGATTATCCAGAGACAGAACGGATAGACTTGATTCTTTTGGGACAGCCCATCAGGTTTCTGTTCCCTTTAACCCCAGACAGCAAGAGGACTAGAGCAAAGCTTAAAGAGAAGTCTGTGAGAGAACCTCCTTAAGAGAACTCACTGATGAGTTGGAGGAAATTGAAAATCTTCTGAGTTGCGTGGGCTTTTTTTGTTGCTCATTGTTGTTTGTTTGGAGTGGATATTTTTGGGTGGCTGTGTTTGGTTGGGGTTTTGGTGTGGGTTTTTTATTTTTGTTTTGGTTTTAATTCTCTTTAATATTTCCTTTAAAGACAGCTAGGAAACTAAACATGGCAGTTATCTCAGTGCAACGTTAGGATTTCATAATTAAAGTCACAATGGCAGGAAATGCAGAAGTTTAGGTTTCAGTAGCAATATTAGCTACATATGGACTGTTTTCACTTCCGGCTTTTCATAATCAATTCATATTTATGTACTTTGTTACCTATGTTAATAGCTGTGCAACTGGCAAAATATGATGGTTTCTATCCTAACAGTGTTTCTGGGAAGTGTGTAGGGGGAAAATCAATTTTTAGGTAAAGAATTCAGGCACGAGAAGTTTTAAGTGATTTCCTCTATTTTGTGTATGAATCTTGCAGAATTTGGAAGTCAGTGCAGGCTTTCTGACTCATATCCCAAGGTTAGTGTATTTCTTTCTATTTCCCATAAGATTAGTATCTTTGCTGAGATTTGGTAAAAGAGCTCCCTGCAAGCAGTGGAGAGTGAAGGGGAGAATAAAGGTGTTCAGATCATGAACGACTCTCCAAGGAGGAGACCTAGAGGTTGGGGAAAAGGGGGATAAGGTGAACTCCCTGTCAGACAAGGATGTGGGCATAAAACATAGAATGGTTTGGGTTGGAAGAGACCTTAAAGAACCACCTAGTTCTAACCCTCCTGCCATGGGCAGGGTAACCTTTCACTAGACACATTGCTCAAAGTCCAGTCCAACCTGGTCTTGAACGCTGCCAGGGATGGGGCAGCCACAGCTTTCCTGGGCAGCCTGTGCCAGTGCCTCAGCGTTCTTGCAGTAAAGAATTTATTCCTAATATCTAATGTAAATCCATCCTTTTTCAGTTTAAAGCCATTCCCCCTTGTCCTATGCCCTTGTAAAAAGTCCCTCTCCAGGGGATGAGAGAGATTTCTTCCATGCCCTGTGAGAGGGTGGAGCTATCTGTAGGGAGACAGCAAGTGACTTTCAGATATCTATGTGCGGCTTTGTTTTCCCAGGGGACCAGGTCAAATGAGTTGCCACGTTGTGCACAAGGTCATTTCAAACTGTGCTAAGTTGGAGATCATATACTACAGGAAAGCGGTGTATGAAACCCTTTAATGTGCCCTGTATGTTTAAACAATAGGCATGAACAAGAAGGCAGGGAAAATAAATGGTTTTGGTTTTGTTTTCAGTTGGCTCAGGTAGAGGAGGCTCACAGGGAGTCTGCATGATGGAAATTCGAGTTGTACTGCTCTCCATCAGCACAGGTGACAGGGCACAGGAACCTGAAAATAGGGAGATTTGTGACAAGCCTTAGGCTGAAGAGTGTGTCACAGAATCAGCTGAAGAGTGGCTTTGAAGCTGAAATCTATGCAAGGACTTGGGGTAACTTCAGCAAAACCTCTAGAGTTTGTCAGGACTGGACACAAGAGGCAACAATTTGAGAAACTGAAGTTACAGGTTACACACCAGGGGTCTCATGGATGCTTGCAAGGAGGGTATTTGCACCATGGGCACGGTTGTCCTCACCAGCCTTGACAGGAAAAGTGCTGGTCCTTCAGGAGATGCTTGCAGATCTGCAGAGCTATTTGGAATCTCAGAGATTAATTGAACATTTTAATTTTTGTCTAGTTAATAGGTCTGCGTAAGTTCTGCAGTGTATCAGTGTTGATGGTTAATTACTTGTACATTTCATTAGGAAAGCAAAATGAGACTGCACCTGGAAGGTCCTTGGCATGATCTGGTTGGTGTTGCCTATCATGCTCTGCAGAAGTCAGTATTGCACAGGGAAAAAAATCAGATACTGAATGAAAGCAAAGCATGCAAGATTCCTGGGGTTTGAATTATGCTGACCGTGATTCTATCATAATATATTGTTAATACTATATGTGGTTCTGTTGTGGTTGGGGTAATCAAATTGCTATGGGATAATTTTTTTAAGGTTGTCCCGTATTTGTTACTCAGCAGTGAGTAAATGGTCCATAGAGCCATTCTTCTTCTGTCTTCTGTGATTCTCAAGTAATCTCACATGTGATTTGCATATAATACGAATAGTATGTATTTCCAGATGTGATGTAATGGTTTGCATAGTAGCTAAGGTAATGAGCTGAAGGACTCAAGTTGATCCCATCTTTCAGCTCACCAACCTGGCTGAAATTTTTGGCTAATCACTACTCATACACGAATGCTCACCTAGAATATTTCTCGGCACTTCAAATATTTTAATATCAGACATGGGGTGAATTTAATAATGAATCCAGTGGGACTTTCTACTATGTGAAATAATTTGTGCCTTTTTAAGATAAATGAATTCTCTAATTTTCACTGTGCTGATACCTCCCTTGTTCACTTTATAACTTCAGATAATTTTTGAGCAGTGAAGATCAGGCATAGGTTTGATGAGAAAAAAAGTCAATTTATGAGCAGAGTTTACATCTGATTGTGCACAGCCTCTAAGTGCACTAAAACTGTTGTATAACATGCTTCATAAAAATAATATTTTAGTAAAGGAGGATCTCGTTTGACATTGCTTTTCATCATTGCTGAGAAACATCGCTGTTTCTCTTTGGGCCTGATCCACAGTGCACAGATTTGTGGAATGAATGTTTATAAACTCAGAGTTTTCAGGTACCTGTGTTTGGTTTTTTTTTTTTTCCTGGTTTATTTTTCCAGAGTTGAGTGAGCTGAATTGATTTAACTCTGCATATATCAGATAGATGTTTTGGTAGATATGTTAAAGGTCTGCATTCATCCCAAGGGTAGATTTTCAGAATAAACTGAGGCATCAAGGTTAGCAGTGCAGCTGCTGTAGTCTCTATCTGTAACCCATAGGAGCGGAGTGGCACTGCCAGAGGGTAATTTGCAGGTGCCTTTGTTTTTGTTTTCAGTGCACAGATAATGAGGAAGAGAGCAAATCCCTTCCTTTTTTTTTTTTTTAACTTTTTATTCTGAAGTACTGTCATCTTTTCAGCAGTGGGGTTTGGCATCCTACCTCCAGAGAGGTTTGCTCAGTCACAGCCTAGTCTGTGTAGGATGCTGTTCTTATACTGTTGTTTTTTTTTCGTTAGAGCTTTGATAGTGCGACTGTCAGGTTGGCATCTCGCTCTGTTTTGTATCTACAACCAGCAGAGCTTCATTTTTGCATCTCTGTCATGTACTAATGAACTGAGTCTTGAATTCTGCTGTTGCTCCTTGAAAACTAAGTGCCAAATTTGTTTCCACACAAAGCTCCTTCACTCAACATGTGAAGTAGATTCAGATGTGCTAGCATATACACTTTGTGAAGTTTGTCTTTCACTGCTTTCTGATGGAAAGATTTGATTGCAAGCCACTTTCTGGTTTTGCAGTCTTCCTTTGTACAGAGGTATATAGCAATAGTGTGGCTCTTTATCAACAGTAAATATTCTCAGTAGCATATGGCACTTGGAAACTTTAAACGCTAATAAAATACTAACTTCCAAAGTATGTCAATATAAAGAGGGATGTTGAATTCCAAATAATTTTGCGCTTGTTCAGATATACTAATTTTCAGGAGCAGTGTTTTTACTCATTGTACATCATGGATTGCTTTGTTTGCAATGGCTAGTAACCTGACTTCTGCAATTTTGCTGCTCTCCCTAAAAATGAACACCGAAAGCACATTGAAGGAGTCTGCAAATAGCCTTGCTTTTATCAAGTGATAAGTCTAGTGGCATTCTGTGATGCTTTTAGAACTAGCTGTGGAGGGCATGATGTGGTTTAAGGTCAACATTTTGGATGAGGGTTTTTAGACGAGTTGGGCTAGGGAGCATAGGAAGAAGCATTTTGAGAATTGCGCAGTTGAAGATCCATTTCACGGGTTACATGATCATTGCTACTTCGGTACTTCGATGGAAACCTAATTTTGCTTCCACTAACAAACAAAAACATATCTTGAGTGCTCTAGATGGCTCTTCCTTTTGTTTGTTTGTTGTTTTTTTTTTTATTTTATTATGTGTATCCTTATATATTCATACATATTTTATAGTAATATTGATAATTTCCGCAACAAACCACAAAAATGCACGTCAAATGATATGAGATAGTAATGCATTTAAGAGTAATGAATAAATAGTCTGTGTTTGTCAAGTAAAGGGAGGAATATGTGATGTGATACTGTTGTGTAAGTAAAAGATACCTTAAAACTTTCGAGTGGTATTTGCATTATGTTGATTTCCTGGGAAGTTTTAAAGGAAAAGTCCATAGTATTTACCAAAATGTTAATTTTAATAATGAAATGCATTTGTGTAGCTTTTAACATCCATTCAACATCCCATTGAACATGCTATATTAAAAAGTATAATACAAATGCATAAATACAGTGCACAACCAAAATAGTTTCTATTCTGGGTAAGCTTAAGAAAATATTTTCATTGTCCCATTGCCAGCCATCACCATTTCACCAAAAAAGATGCGCACGTATTAGCTGAGTCATTGTACTTTATTGCTAATTTAACATTTTCTATTAAACCAAAAAAGCGTAACAGTGAACGTAAGAACTTTCAAGGCTGTACCAAGAAAAGGAGTATTATGTAATTGTTAATAAGATTATAAATAAAATGTTAGTTTATAGTGCTCTTTATATAATGGGATCTCAGATATCCTTTAATATAAGAAAAAAACTGAACACCAATCTTGAACTTCAGCTGAATAAAAGTACAGCTTTGCTCCTTATCACTTCAGTAAAAGGTTTTTAACAGAATCTGACCTTTTTTTTTTTTATCTTCACATAGCAGACGGAGCTCAGGGATGTGCTTGGAGACTGGTTCATTTTTCATGGCAAAAGCTAAAGTTGGAGTAAATGTTTTGAAAATAATAGGACTAACCACCATTCTTATGCTACGTACGAGTTATTTCAGGTACCTCGGTTTATTTGTAGTTCAGGTTTTGCTGTGTAGTTAAGTCTTGTCTCTTCTAAATCATTTTCGCTCTTACTTACTAGCTGTGATGAAAGCCATAAAAGTTCAATATACTTCCACATGAGAACTTTCTGGCAGAGTAATAGTGGTATTTGGCTGAAGTCTGAGACCCAGCTGTTAAGTCATATTGAAACTCATGGGATAAAAAAAAAAAAACCTGGAGGTCAGTCATCAAAATACAGAAAACCCATATGTTAGCTTGTTAGTTACTCATCTGTTAAACTTTTGAAGTAGGCATGCATTTTTGGAAGCCTTGGCTTCTTAGGATTCTGCTCTTAAAATCCAGTCAGGAATAGAAAGATGTAGAAAAACACTTAGCACGCTTTGGTTTATGGTTGTATTAGATACTTAACTTGCAAAGAAAATAATAGAGATAAAATAACCAACCAGCATTACATTTTCACATCATTCTGTCCCAATATGTGTGTTAGGCACACAGGTACTGCTGTTTTTCTGTTTAATATTTCTAATTTGCTTTTCAAAAGCTAATTTAAATATTCATGGAGTATTTTCATTTTTTATGCTGTTTCCTCTGTCTGGTCTCATGGGATATGATGTAGAACTGCTAGTAAAGTTTGTTTGTTTTTGTAGACTTTGGGGGGGAGGTTGGGGTTAGTTGCATTTCCTTAGGCATTGTTAACTATGTGTTTAAATGTTGAAACTGGGCCAAGAAATTCCACCTCACTACATTTGTGGTTTAGTGGCAGAGCATAATACCACTGCCTTTAATAGCAGATATGGGAGAATGCATACAAAAAGATTCTAGTAAGTCTACTTGTAAAGCAGAGACCTCAGGGAGAAAGACCTGGTTTTGAATATGAAAATCACATTCTTAGATTTATTTTCAGTGCTTAAGGGAGATAATAGAACAAATGGTTGATTAATAAAGTAATTCTATGAAAGATTGTTTGAAATATCTTAATTCAGAATTAGAACATAATATATTAGATTAATGAGAAGGAGGACTTGATTCAGAAGGTCAAGTTGTTGACTTTCAGATCAGACAAAAAAGTAGCAGCATTGCAAATACTGAAATATGAGTATTCAGAGTGGTATTCTTGAAGCCCTGATACTAATACTATATATTGAAAAAGGGGTGGTTTTTTTCTTTATTCCTTCATGTTTAATTTCTGAACATTATAATCCATTACACTGTGCCTCTAGCATGGCAGCCATAGGGAAGACAAAATGGCAAGCCATCAAAAGAAGGTTTTCCTGCCTTTGATGTGTAAGCAACTGCCACGCTGTGTTCAGTAGTAACCCCTGATTTTGAAGCGAAGGGCTGGAGTTTGGCTCTGATAGCAGTCAACGGGAAGGTGATGTACCAGAGGAGGACCTCCCAGAGGTCTTGCGATCTGACTCACCCTGAGAGTCAGAATTCTTCTCTGGTGTTTTCTGGGTCAACAAAGATAATACATGCATAATAAAATGCAGAAAGCAGTCAAAAGCAGAAAGTTGAATAATCCCCTAGTATATATTGGTGGTACAGATCAACTAGTCATGGATGGAGCAGCTTCTTGGCACCAGGGAGAGTGAATTAATAACTACTCCATTCCTAATTCTACAAACCAAAACCAGGGATCCCCTACCTACAAAAGGGAAGGATCCTTTTGTCCCAGCCTGTTCCTGTGCCAGGAGCCCAAAACGCAGCAGAAAAACAATGTTCATGGAATGAGCAGATCAGTTACAGATTTATTTCACTGTGCCTGTCTGATGTATTCATCTCAGGTAGGACAGTTCCCTCTTCTGTATGGGGTATTAGAAAGTATTGATTCGGTACTTTTACATACTGATTAGAAAATAAATCTTCATGGGCCCATGCTAATGTTATTTCTATTTAAATGCCATGAAACACATCATTCTTCACATAAGTCTTTATCAGAATTAATAAAAAAGAAGGAACTTAACACTGTCAGAAGCTGGTGAACATTTTTAGGATTATGTTGTCTGTATTCACCCAACGAAAGCAGGTGATTGTCTTCATCTTTGCATTGGTTCAGCAACAGTCTTCATCACCGTTGTATTCAAGGGTTAATTTGTAGGATCTGGCTTTTCAAGGTAGCCAGACACATGCAGATGACGACAGTATCCTGGTCAATTTTTTTTTAGCATATAAGCAGAGTAGATGGACTCATTAGTGGTTAGGCATCTAGCTCACTTAGACTTTTTTATTCCCTATAAATGGAGTTAGAGTTATTGAAAAAAAGTGAAAATCCAGCCCTAGAGGCCCCGTAGAAGCACATTAAACTTTCTAACCAATATTTGTTACATACTCTTCTTTCCATAATGAGCAGCATCAGTCTTTGTACCTCCCAAACTATGTGGTCCTGTTTTGTGAGATGGGCTAGATTAATCTCTTTTCATATGAAATTTATGTTTTAATATCAACATGAATTTAGTTGGGAAGGCACAAGTTGCTGCTGAATTTGAGGCATAGTTTACCCCAGTCTGGGTTTAATTCAGCATATAATTAAACACATTTATAACTTTAAGCATATGAATAGTTCTAATTAAATTAATGGGTCTCAGTGCGATTGCGTGATTCTGCCTGCCTGAAACGGGCTATAGGATTGGGACCTTAATTTAAAGATTGTGCTCACAGAATGCCAGAGCTCATCTCTCTTCTTATTAGAAACGTTAGCCTATGGAAACATCTCAGAATCCATAAATATTACTGCTGTAGAAAAAGATAAATGCCAGTATGTTGTAGCTTTTCTGAAGGCTTTTACCTGTTTATTTATACAATGGGTTAGGAAAACAGCTCTGATGAGTAATAATGAATGTGTTTTTGTGGTTTCGAGTCTGCCGCATCAGTGTTCTGCAAATGAATTTGGTTTGCAGTAGACACTGCATATTGTAAACTTTTTCTGAGGCAATATTTAAATGCACTTCCCTGGCAGCATGGAAATATAAATAAACAAGCGGTGTTAACTTTTAATATTATTATTAATCTGAGTGAAATTCATAAGTAGCTTAAACAAGCTATAGAGTTGTTTTTGTTGAATTTCAAACGAGCTATGCTGTATAGATAGCAATGTTTTATTAATCACACAGAGAAAATAAAAGTAGAAACAGTGCTTGCAAAGGGCCTTGTAGAGTTTTGTAGTAATGTGCTAATCCATTCAGATTTTATTGTTAACAGCTGTACTGTGTGATTGGAAGACTTACTACATTATGGGGTCTTGAGACAAGAATTATTTACATTTGCATAAATGATTATAATGAATACATTTTAGAACGTAGGGAATTGGGCAGTTACGCTTTTAATAAAAGTAAGATAATACTAAATGTGAAAATAAGGTACTAGTGTTTATTATTAAGATAATATTCCAGATAAATATCACCATGTTGTTTAACTAGAGCATCTGCATTTATTAGATTATAATCATATTTGTAAAGAGCAAGAAAGAGTACATTATATATTAATTAGCTGATCGTGACCTTCCTCCGTTTCAGGTACCTGCATAAATCTGCTATTGACATCAATAAAGGCTGTATCTTTGCTGCTGATACAGTTTTCCTGGTGTTTCAGAGAGTTGGTGGCAAGCTGTTCTAGTGGAATTTCCCTACGCATGGTGGCAGTGTGCAGGATTTCGCTGCACAGAAACAATGCTTGCTCTGTTTGGTTTTTGTTTGATAAGCCGGTGTAAGGACATGTCCCTTTTTTGTTGTTGTTTTGGGGTTGTTATTTTTGTGTTTGTGCTAGCTGTGTGTATTAGTAGCATGCAAATAGAACCCTTCTGTCATACTTAATAGAGCATATTTATATGTTGTCATTATGTTTCTTATTAGCAGTGTTACCTGACCAAGTAAGTTAGGGTTAAAGTGATTAACTTCATAAACATTTCAAGTGCATGTGTGTTTCAAGGACAAGTGAATGCAGTCCTCAGGGCTCTTCAGAAATTACACGTTGTAATTTCTGAATTAGTGAATTTCTGAGGTACTGAAAGTCACGCACACTGGGTAGAATGCAGAATTTCAACACCATTGTTTTGCAGGCATGGCACTGGATTCACAACATTTGCAGTGCATTAAAAAATGTGCTTAACTGAGTAATTAATTGTAAAAGCTGTCAGAACTGTTCTTTCCACTGAGACCAGATATTGTGCTGTCTTTCTCTACCACTCTTGATTGTTTCTAAGACCTTCCTTACTGACATTTTTAAATAAAGCAAAAATATCCAGCTACTGGAAAAAATGCTAATTTATGCGACTTATGCTTTATCTGGAAAAGGGTATCTCTTTCAAAAGGTTACATTTACCAAAATCTTTAAGACCTTGAGGTTTGTTTATGTTGCTGGACAGGGTGAGGGGACCCCAGGAGGTTGCTGTGTGGCTGCCACCAGCCGTGTGTCTGGGAACATGCCACATCAGACAGCTTTACGACAAGGGGACCTGTGTCCCCCCATCAGTCTCCCTGCCAGTAAAGCAGTAAAGCCCAGAAGTAATTGCCTATAAAGTAACAGCAAGTAATAAAAAACCTAGATGGATTTCATACACAGTTCTAGGAGTTACAGTGGTTTTTCTTCCTTTTTTTTTTTTCCTTTGTTACTGAAAGTCTAGCAATTAATACATATTTACAACATAAGCTCATTAAATTGAAAATGACCATGGCAAGATTAAAACGCTTGTACTGTGATGCATGCTCAGCCTTGTGATTTCAGCTGACTCCTCCCTTTGACAGATGCATTCTAACAAGAGCTGTCCAGCCAAGAAATGTTGTAGGTTTTGCAGTAGGACTGGTTTATTTTGTTTTATTTTTTAATAGAGAAATGAGTATATTTGTGTGTATTTTTAGATAAGGATGAGCACACGTGTACCTTTTCTCAGAAGTCTTCATGGTGACATTGTGAGAGGGCTGTCTGCATCACACTGGAACACAGAAACAAAATGTCCTAACATGGGCGTTTGGTCTCGACGAGAGTATCTGCAGAGTCGTCATGTTTGCTGTCTGCACATTTCCTGTGGTCTTCTGTTGTTAAATTATGATCTCTGTCGTGTCATTTAGAAGTACCAATTGCTTTCATATGGCAATATGGAAAAGAATCATAGTTAAATAAAATGGTTTTTTGGTGCTTACTTTTAAAAATACACGATTGTGCAATTCCTAGGGAAGTTTGAGATGTGTTCTCAGGTATTTTAGTTTTATTCATTTTCCGCACTGTTGAACATCTCACTAACTTAACTGCTCACACCCTCCTTTACAACCCAGTAAAGCTGTAGATCCTTCCTCCTTCCGCACACCCTTGTGTTTCAGCTACTGAATAATTGTTGTGCAAATGTTTTTGCTTCCCATACTCTGCAGAACCTTTCAGGCAGAAGCTGGGACAGAAGAGCCCCAATTTCTAGAGAAACACAAGAGGGTCTGGGCTTTTATTCCTTTTCCCTGGCAGATCTGAGAACTGGGCTCACAATAAGGTTAGGGATGAGCTCAGTAATCTGAACCTTTCCTTCCTTGCTTTCTTAAAAATACATTTGTTTATTTTACCTCTCAACTTCTCTTGCATCTGTGCTGACTGATTGTATAGCTATGGTAGTTATCTTCTTGGAGATTGAGCAGCTTGAAAGTAGGGTATGCCTAGCTTCTGGACAGGACCCTTCGTATATGTGAAGGAGCAGTGTCATTAAATCCCACTGCGAGTTCAGTACTGAGAATTACTGGCCAGTACCACCTTCGCAAAATTAGTTTCTGTCCTGGAATTTTCAGCTGTAGAAGTTCATCAGCATGCTGGTCTTGCCTACAGGTGTCTTTTAAATCAATAACCCCAAGACCCAATATCTTTGTCATACTGTAGAAAAGTATTTTGTAAGTATTTGATTACTTTCTTCAGATATTCCATGCTTTTTCCATGGATGAGCAGATACAAATAATATAACAAGTACTTAGTTGCCTGAAAGCTTACTGGTGGTTTAATAAACTACCAAGAATTCAACAACAAAATAAATAACTGGAAACATTACACTGTGGTGCGCCTGTTTTATTTGAGCATAAAGTTAGTGTTTTGAAGAGTTTATGTCTGTAATTTAAATTGCGATACGTAAAACTGTTTTCTGTTTAAAACAGTGCATTCTCCCAAATTGTGCACTTTGCACCAGAACTTTGACTAAGCTGTAATTCACAGCTATCCCCAAAAACTGTGTCAGAAGTCGTGGTAAAAAAGTATCCTACAGGTTTCATTTGGCAAGCAGGAATAGCTCAGCTACATTAGATTTTGTTTCTGAGTTGTTGCTAAAATGTATGTGTATGCCTGTGTGTTTGTAGTGTATGCTGTAGTTCAACTGTATTTTTAATAGCCACATAACTGTTTTCTCTGTACTTTGCCAGATGAATTCTTTTCACTTTGAAAACTGTTATGCTTACATTCATCCCAAGAAAGGAATTACTTTGGGAAGGTTGGGAAAAGTGAGCTTAAGCATTCTGTGAAAAAAAAGTAATTGATTCGAGTTCTTCATGGTTGCAATTGAAAGTTGCAAGTTAAAAAAGAACAAAGTCTCTATCCCTCTTGGAATGTGAGGACCCCGGATTAAGCACAGTTGTGTGTGTGGCAGAGCTTTGTTCCAGCTAAGGGAAGCTTTCTGGATGCTGTATTAGTCCTTCACCACGTCGAACTTCATTTCCAGTCTTCAGAACAGACCAGGCTTGGGAATAGCATTTTGCTTAGCATGGACTTGAAATGAACTTACTCCATCTTTTTTTGGGGCCAAGAGTTGTGAGGAGAGATCAGTCGCCATAAGGATTTGTTGTTTTGTGTACTGCCATACAGTGATGTAGGAAAACCCTTCAAGAATCCAAGGAAAATCTAGTAGTTTGGTAGGCATGAATAATTAAATCTGTAGCATTCTGAACCACCTTTTGGTTTCTTAACTTTTGGGGGACATATTTTAAGGGTCCTCTTTGAACACCCTCTGGACACAGAAAAAGTGATGTTCATTTCCACGGGATTCATGCACCTTGTCCCTGAAGGCTTCTTTGAAAGCTGGCATCCTTCACATCACCCCAGGGCGCTGCTGCACGAGTACTGGACAGAGTAGGAATGGTGTTAATTAGGCTTAAGCAGAAAAGCCTTGTGATAAATACATGTGTGGAAGGACTTCTTGTAGCATCTGATGGCTTTAGATCAGGTCTGCTGTCAGTTTCGATTTGATGCTTTCAGTGTACTTTGAAGGGTGTGTGTGGGGGAAAAGATGTGAGCCTAACCAAAAATAGACTGCATAGGAGAGACACTATATTGCAGGAGTGATTGCTTTCTAAATAAAGAATTTCTGTATCTCTTGAGAGGAATTAGGAAAAGGACCATAAAGTTTCTGTTGGCCAGCAGAAGAGAACCATCTGCTGGAGTTATGAACTGTTTGCTGCTTTTAACAGCCAATGGTTGATGGTCTCTGCTTTAACCAGGAGGAATTAGTTACTCAATGCAGGTGATTCAAAGTGAAGAAATAACATGCCAGAGTTAAGGAAGGGGAAAAAGAAAAGTGGAAAAAAGCTGTTTAAAAACAGTTATGGTACCACAAGGACAGTATTTTTCTGTTTCAGTATTTTCATCATGAATCTCTCAAATCATTAAAAGGCACTTGCACATGCTATATCATGATGTTGGTGAATCATTACCTTCATCGGCAGAGAGAAATACAACATTTTGGCACTTCCTTTTCTTTTTCCTTTCTTTCTTTGTGATTTTCCATTTCTTTTCTGCAAACAGGACAAACTAAAGCATTCTCTGTTTTCCATTAGGTCTCATTTGCTACAGCTTTCTGCCTTTAAATTACTTCTGAACCACAGAATCTGGCAGGGCTTATTGGAAGGCATTTGAGGACAACTACTTGATTTGGAGTACAGCCATGTATGGTACTTGAAGGCATAGAACAAAGCAGTATAAATTGAGATTATTTTACTAAATGTTTATGGCTCTTCCAGGACAGCCAGTAGAATTGCAGGAAAAAAAATCTTAATTAGGGCATAGTATGTAAATACTCATATTTTATTGCAACAAGGAATGCTCTTACCTTCTCTGTCTTAAAACAAAGGTCTGTTTAATGGATTTTCCTTAGCAGTGCCCCTAATCTAACATTTCTCATTTAATTGCTGGAGATCAAATACATGTAAAGAATTGCTAATATCAGGGGTATTGAATAAATGATTTAAGGAGGATTGTCTAGGTTAGTAGATGAATCACGCTTCCACAAGTTTGCAGCCCACTTTAAACTCCATACTGGAGGAAAGTAAATGCAAATTTTAATAATAATTAATAGGAACCAGATTACACATTTTTGACCAGTTCTATCTTTATATGCTCCGATGCAGCCTCACTAGGTCCCATGAACTCCTGTTATGCGCTGTAGGTACATGTACGCAAAACCAAAGCAGATGCCTCCAGTCCACTTGAATGCATCTGGAAAGGAAGTAACTTAGTAAAACTAATGAATACTTAAGTGGTCTAGCAATACAATAATTAGCATCAGAATAGAGAATATTTTGTGAAGTATTATAAAGGATTGCTGTCCTTGGAGAAAGTAAAGTAGTGGGGAAAAGTGTTGTGCTCAAAGTTGCAGGAAGAGCTGGGAGTTGAGGAGGCATAGCTTGTATTCCCAGCTCCTGCCTGTTCTCTAGACCATGCCATCCTTACCCAGCACTGAGCCAGTCAGTCACTCCTGGATGCACCATATTCGATGTAATTTTGGATGTGTGACTGAGAGAGGGAGAAAGAACTCAGTAAGTAGCACAGCATAATGAAAAATACCATTCCTGCTACCTTGTTTAGCTGTTACGCAATAGAGGAATTCAAGCCATGTAAACTGTTTCTCAAGGTGTTAAGTCATATTTTTTTCCTCTTGCTCATTACGGTTTATGTTGTTCCTGCAACAAGCTCTGTGTGTGTTCAAGAACTTTAAATGCACAGAAGCATGTTTTCAAAATTTGGACAGTTACTTGAAGGCATATGAGTGTGACCAAGGTCTTTGACACAGTTTTCTAGGGGCAAAAAAGTTCCCGTGCAAATTATGTAAATCAGGGTATTCCTAGGCAGGTTCTAATTTGCTTGCATGTTATAGATTAAAAATCATGAATACAAATGGAGATTGGTGTGAACTCTTGGGGAATTTTGATAAGTAGATGGTGCTGGGTTTTCTGAATATGTTATTTCCTGTAATAAAAGTAACAAAGTTAAGGAAATTCTAGATGGATAAAACACCTTTGGTGTTAGTATTAAGAGGTGTCTGTTGCCGGAAACAGCATCCTTGTATTTAAAGGTCTTAACTAACAGTGCAGTTATTTAGTGTTTCAAATTGGTGATACTCTATAATTTTGTGGCTTCCATGCCACTGGTAATAATGTAGTAATGAAAATGATATGCTATGCTCGAAAGGTTAGTGTTACTGGCTTGATTAAAATACAATGATTACACCTTGGAGATAGATGCTGGTTGTTTATTTTCTGTGCTGTGTCAAGTTTACAGTCTTCCAGCTGAGGAAATGCTGGCTTGTGAAGTGTGTCGTCAGTACCTGAATGCCCCAGCCTTCTATCTCATTGTGCCTTGCAGTCCGGTGGTTTTATGTACTTGCCCCAAGTTGTATCAAGTGGCTTTTGAGGGATCAGAATGCTTTCTGTCATTATGACTTTAGTACAGACAAAGCAGTACAGAGGACATGAAGCGCCCAGCAGACTCCCAGGATTATGTCCCAGACTGTAAGAGTGCATATTTGGAAGAGCATTGTCTGTGAAATCCTGAAGACATTTTCTATATATCCCTGTGGCAAAGTTTTCATTTGAGAAGGCCATTAATGAATGTTTTTCTTTTGTTTTCTGTGCATTGCTACTTCCTGCCAAAGGCATATGCTGCTCTGATGGAAAACGCTAATGAAAAAAGTATAAAGACATATTGCTGATTTTAATTCACAGCCATGCTTTTCTACTTCAATATTGGCATGCCACATAGTCCTGTTTCTCTTATACATCTTGTTAATGAATAGACTATTCCATGGAGAAGCAGGCTTTAGTTATCTGGTAGCATATTAGGCAAAAATTGCTGTTACATCAGTATTACTTGAGATACAGTGAGGGGTCACAGGGAAGGGAATCTGTTTTTACTTTACTAAAATCTAGAGTGCTGTTTTTCCTACTCTCCAAGAACAGGTTGAAATCTTGCATGTCTTACTTCATTGGGCCAAATGTGGAATTTATTTAGATTTCAGTCAGATACAGTAGTAACACATTCACATTCAGCAGTATGAAATTTCCCAGACTGCTTTAAGTGATGCCAGTTAAGCTTACAGCTACATGAGTCACCCAGAATAAAAAGAGAGAAAAGTGACCGAAAAAGCACATAGCCATCTTTGCATGCTGAAAATTTAGGAGGTATGTTTGAATAGAAGAAATAAGTACTGTTTCTGAAGATTTTATATTCTAAAGTACCAGTTAAATATACGCTGATGAAAAGCTGCTTGGTTTTAGAAGACAAATGCCAAATCCAGCGGTATTCCACCTGTTAGAGAGACCTGTTAGAGAGAGGACAGTTAACATGCATTAAACTTGGGTTTATGAAATGAAAAGCAAAACAACTGAAATGGAAGGTTTTCCAGAGTTATTCCTTTTGTATGTGCAGTCCAACAAGCTATATGTAAAAAGAATTCATAATAAGCATTAAAGTTGCCCAGGAAGGTTCACTTCTTAGCAGAAGCGTTCTGGAAAAGGTTGCAGACTTTACATTCTGTGCAAGCTTAGCGTAAAGAAGAAGGGTTTGACAAAAAGTGTGAAGGTGATTTCTACAAATCCTTTATATTTTCTGTAAAAACAAAGATCTGTTTAAGTAGCAAGGAGAAACTTGGCAACATTCTGTATGTTCATGGTTTCACCTTAGCTGCAGAAAATGAGAGGGAGATTGGAGCAATATCGTCATAATACTGTCCTATCTTGGTAGCGTGACACTGTGTCGGTGTAGGACTCAGGAGTAAGGTAATATAGTTGAAATGGCTGGTGTAGTATACAGCCTTGTAAGATGTAGGCACACAATTATGGATACTAGCAAAATGTGGACGTAGGTAGAATGTAACTGTAAAGCTACAGAGAGATTTGTTATGGCTATCTGGCAGGCAGAAAGGGAGCAATACATTATGAATGGTATAAAAGAAAGTAGAAATGAAGTGGAAAAGTGGAAAAGGCCCAGGTGATTTTGTTGTCTGTGATGATTTCAGTGAGGGCAGGATAAAAACCACTGTTGCGTAGATAGAAAAGGTCCGTGGAATTCTGTGGTGACTATAAACAGATGCATACATACACACGTAAAAGTGAGAACTGGGAAGAGGAATCGGACTGGAGAAAGGGAATTCCAGACAGATGGGACAGCACACGCTGAAGGGCAACCCCAGCTGCGTGGTTACGAGGACAGGACGGGGAGGAATGCATGAGTGGGCAGTAATGGGATGATGGACACAAGATTGGAGAGGCAGGGTGGAGAGGGGCCAAGAGGAGGTTTTGAAACAAAACGGGATGCTAAATATAAATAGGATTCAGACATTAGCTGTGTCACAGCGATATAATTACGGCCGTTAAATTTTTTCAGTCTGGAAGGACACAACCTCAGTCCTTAAGGTTTTAGGTTACAGGGACAGAGGGACAAAGTTAAAAGAAATAAATAGTATGAATGGAGGCAGGAAATGATAAAACCATGAGTGGTGGTGTAGATGAAACAGGTTGCTAACAAATTAATTAAATAAATCCAACTCTATTTATTTAGTTGATTTTAAATTTAGAGTAATTTGGAAAAGTTCCAAAAGATATTTTCAAGCTTGTTTGTTCGTAGGTGGTTTTTTAGATCTTCGTATTCTCTAATGTGTTTCCAACATATCTGCTAACTTAAATGTGTTATCTCAAAGTCCATTAATTCCTTTTAAAAAGCTGTCATTCAGATTCTGTGATGTGAATGCATTTTAAATCCCTAGATGGGCTTATTAGGACAAATTGCATTTCAAATCTTGGACAGTCATTGTCTTGCATTCATTGGCTGGAGGAAGAAAAGATGGTGTTAAAATAGCAGATTACTGCTGGTTGAAAAATGTACCAATCTAATTTTCAGGTGGTAAAAATGTACTCATAATTGAATTTAAACCTAGTTTAGACTCCTACCAGGTTACTGACTTTCCCATCCACACGGAAAATTGTGTGAGTAATGAAATCACTTATCTCTAATATTTCATAATTACAGCCTGCATTCTCTTTCCAATCACTCTTTTTTCAGGGACCACATTCACAGGTGTCTGACACTCCTCTGTTTGCTCTCTGCAGCTGGCATCATCGTTTTAAAAACTTTGCCTTTTAACTCTTAGTTCTGCAAACAATTTTCTAAGCCTTCAGAGGCTGTAAGGCTGCTTTGAAGCAGAGTGAAGTGCTCTCTCATGTGGTGGGTGGGCTGGTTCTTTGGGATGACCTGCTTCAGCTGGGAGGCAGGAGGTTGCAGGGGGGTGAGTGGGTCAGTTATAGCACCTGTGGGATGCAGGCTGTGGTTGAGGGGAAGGGAGATGTGCACTCTCTGTGGGGAGGAGGTTGCAGGATTGGCAGTTGTACAGGTCAGGTTAGTAACTGCTATCTGTGGAAAGACTTGGAAATGGGTTTCTCTGGGCTGTAGCAGTTGTCCACAAGGCACTTACTGGACAAAGTAGCTAATGTACCACAGTGGTGGGCTAGCCTTGTTCAAACAACTGCCTGCTTATAAACCAGTACCCTGGATTTTGGGAACTTGGGAATTAACACTTTTCTTTGAACTGAGGCTGCAGTCGTGCTTCCGTCTTCTGTGAGTGGTCTGTGTGTGCTACTGGTGAGCTTCCAACCTCCAGTGTTCTGCCCCAGCCACCTCTTCCCTCTGTCTGGCAAGGAAAATCAGGAGGGTGGTGGGGTTTTTCATCAGCTGGCAGCATGTTTGGTAACCACAGCGCCATGTTTCTGTGTGGGAGAGCAGTTCCTGAGCTGGAAGAGCAGCCTGGAAGTGATGTCCTCTCTGAGGTGGCTGGGCTGCCACAGTGGTTCCCCTGCCTGTAAGGTAACAGATCCCGTGGGTGCAGGATCAAAATGAAACTTCAGCGCTATATTGCCAGTGTTTTTGAGCAGTTAAAAATGAATGTATTGATATATTGATCGACTCCACAAATGCTGCCGGGAATCTAAACAAAAGGTGATAAGGAGTTACACCTGGGGCTGCAGTACTGGATCATGGTATGAGGCTTGCTCTTGGTCTTGCTGTGCAGTTGTGCTGAGCTTTGTTGTAATTTGCTACTCTGTCTTATGTGAGCATGGTATTTTCATTGGAAGCTTAAGATAGAGAATTTGTGGGATTTTTTTTAATAAACTCCTAGATAGAAAAACAAAATGCAATGTGACATAGTATAGCACTGGGTTCACTGGGGGCCTCAGGCTCCCCTGTATTACAAATAATAGTTGAAAGTCAGTGTATTCTGGTAGCCTGACAGAAAACTTCATTATTCTGTACCGACCTTTCCACTGACAGAATTTCTTAACTTGTTTTGATTTAGAGGTTTTTCATTAACCTCCTGAAAACCGAGGAGAGAAGAGCACTCAATTACTTGCACTGGTCCTGCTCTTCATGTGACAGTGATACTTTCATCAGTCCATTTAAAACTTTCCTAAATCCCTTCAGGTGGTTTTGACTCTGATTAAATAACCAGCACAACTACAGAAGTTATGTCTTGTCTTTGATGGGGGTGGTTATTATTTTTTTATGTTGTTATTTACCCCTTTCTGGTTTCATCCCACTGCTGCTTTATCTTCCAACTGCATGAGGCCACTGTCAAAATGGAAGGAAATGAGGAGAGGAGCTGCAACCTGTGAGAGGGTTACAGGAGGATCATTGTTACTGACCTTACAGAAGAAATGGATTGGGTTTTGGTGGGGTGTTTTGTTGTTTTTTGTTTTTATTTTAATTGCTATGCTGGTGTCTCTACTGTATGTCCATGAAAATGCTCTCTCCCCCACACATGGGTATCCACAGCTCAGTGTGGTCAGTTCTCCAAGTTACTTCCCAGTAATGGGGTGCCCTTGCCTGCTGCTGTGCTGGGCAGCCCTACAACCCATTGCTGTTTTGTTGCCTGTTTTTCTTCTGAGTAACTTGGTTAATACTAGATTACTTACAGCCTTTGTAAGCTGATGTGCCTTTGTCACTGTCAGATCTCATTTTATTTCTTCTGCCTTAAAATATGTATTTAAGCAGCAGAAGTGTGGTATGGCTTATAGCACATAGGTGCATCCTTGTACTAGCTCAGTTTTTAGCTGCTGCAGATAGCAGAAGCAGCAATTATGTAGGGATGTGGGAGCATCAGGCTGGCAGCTAGGACACAAGTGCCCAGGGTGTTGGGGTACGTTTCCTGGTTGCCAGCCCTGGCCACTGCATCCTTGCCACTGCCAGCAATCCTGCAGAGTTATTCTAGCTCTTACTTCACTGTGTGGATGTGCTGCAAGCATTGGTCTGGTGTTCCTCTGAAACCATGATAAACCTCTACCAGTCCTTCTCCTTGTGTAGGTGTGACCTTTCTCCTTGCTTATCTCTGTGGTTCTGCCTCTGTTTTCAGTCCTTTGCGCCTGTGTACAGCCACCAACTAGCAGCTGCCCTCCTTCCCCATGCCTGTGGTGGTACTCCTTTTTGCATTTTGATTAAATACTCCCATTGGTGCCAAAATGGTGATCTCTACTCAACAGCTGAGCCTCAGTTTTCCTTTCTGAACTTCTTTGCCTGGGCTATTTCGAGTGCTCATGGTGTTCAGCTCACTTACTATGTGTGCCCTGCTGCTAACTGCCTGTGCCATGGCTCAGTCTAATGCAGGGCTCTGGTTCTAGAGCAAGAAGAGTCTGGGCCTGGCTTTATTTGGGGTAGGTCATTGCAAACAGAGCTGCCTGGGGAGTGCAAACAGCTTCAGGGCAGTACCTCTAGCAACTGCAAATTCTTTTTCAAGTCATAGTTCTTACTGAAGCCACTGTTGTGTTGCAAGTTTGCAAAACAACCTTTTCTTCTCTTTCCTTCTTGCAGGAAGCATGTTTTTCCAATGATGCTGGTTTGGAGATGACATTTGATTGCGTCTTGGTTTTTTTGATTCATGAGCTCTTCGCATGCATCCTCATGCAGAGAAGACATGAATCAAAAAACACATGGAAATGCATCTCAATACATTGCTCAGTCTGCTTTATGGTCTCTGCTTAGCGTATCTTCTACAGTATCACTTCTTCTGTCACTGAGGCAGCTGTAACTTGTATCTGTTAATTATTTTTCTGTACCCCTAACATGTTGAAAGGAGATTTTAAAACCAGAAAAAGCCACTGAAGTGGAGATGAATGGAGAGAACATCTTCTCTCTGTGTCCAGCACTTAAAATGGAAGCAAATAGAAATAAAGTCTTTAGGATGTTACCTGCCTCTCTTTGTGTTTCTGACTCAGTGCTGGGACACCTAATGGCATACTTTGGAAAGTGAGAATATAGAAGTGTCTGTAAATCACTGTGGCTTGACATATGAGACTACTTACATGTTTTGCTTTGTAAACCTGATTTATGTTGCAAAGGATCTGAAGAGTCCTCCCTAAGCCAAAAATGAACAGACTGTTGTCATCTGTATTTTTTTGGCTCATTGCTGCACTTAACAATACTCACGGTTTGGAATATTACATGTTAATGGTTTCATGTATACAGAATGCCAGTAAACTTGCTTTACTGCTAGTATAAAGGACCTCAGTGGTGGGAAGTTAATTAATGGGCTTTTTTCATTGTCTGAAGAATGGTACTATTTCTTATAGATGTACATTCATGATCAGTTTGCTTCCTTACAACTTGCAATCCATCCAATAAGTTGTGGCTGGGTCATAACAGCAGAGCGGGTGAGTCAGCCTGTCACAGTGCTCTCTGCAAGTCCATGTTGCGAAGGCTGATGCGCTGGCTCGCTTACTACCGAGTCTTGCTGTAGATAGACTTGGGCTGGTATCGTCAAGTAACATTTGCCTCTTGACGCAGTTTATTATAATGGGCTTAAATGTGCATGACACCTATTTGAGTTTAAAATCACTGCAAATGCTTCTAAAGGCAAGATGGCTAGAGCCACTGTTAGTGCACATGATATGCCTAATGTCTGGTTGAGTGTTTAGTCCTGTCCTCCTGGCTAGAGGTTGCTTCTTAAAGCAGTGAAACGTCTCTCTCCTGCTGGAGTATTTTTAGAATTGATAGCTGAAAAATCATGTGTAAATGCACATGAGTACTTTAAGGACTATTGGCATATATAACTTGCAGTATCTTACTGCTTCAGCCTCTAGTTCCAGAAGTATGTTCCTCATTTGGGCTGCTTTGCTTGTGTGGCACAGTGAGAGCGAGCCATGTTTGCTGGGGCTCCTTGGTAGCACTGTTGGGCTTTTCTTTGAGGGATGGAGCATATGAAAATAATACAGGTCATAGGACCTTATTGTTGCTGCCCAAGAGTGGGGAAAGAACAGGCAGATATTGCTAGACAGGGTTGAAAAAGTAATTAAGGTGCCCGAGTATGTAATTCTGCATATGATAGGATTTCCCGAAACACCCACTGTTTCAGATGCACAAACAAGTTACAGTTCATCAGCTATTTATGGTAATTGTATGTGCATTATTAGCCCCTGGCGAAAGCAGGGTCACTTGAGTTAAAGAGCGTGCATGTGCAATTACCGTGTTTGTCAGTTGATTCACAGTAACTTGTTATCACACAGCATTTTATTGGGGCTTTTTTGGTCTCTCCCAACTTTCAGCAGAGGCGGTGGTATTTAAAAATTATAGGCTCTCCATCTTGAGACGCTTGGCCCAAAGCACAAGTCACACTGGGCGTCTTCCCCCCTGCAGGGACAGGCAGCCTCTAGGGCCAGGAGCTACAGCTCTGTCTGTCAGGCTGGGTACCGCCTCTGTCCCACCAAAATCTTTTCTAGCAGAAAAGTCTATAATGCTGCAAAGTGAAGACTTCAGCTAAACCAGATTTGATTACTGTGTCTATTTATGGACTATTGGAAATGGCATTCAGACATCAAAATGCTTGCTTGTGATATTGAGCTGCTGTGCTTCTGTGGATGGGGTCTGTGCCTGTTGGAGGGGGGAGAGCAGGATGTGGCCTGCGTTGTGCTGAGAAACCATCTGGAATGAGGCCAGCTTTCTTGTGTGTGTGTGCTTTTGGATTAAATCCTCCTTTATCATTTTCTTTTGGAAAATAGAGGAGCCTTTCATGTTTGTGTCTGAAGAAATCTCTCTGAATGGTTCAGGATGTCTAATTCCAAGCTTCTGGGTTGCTTTCTGTTTCATAAATGGTGTTTTAAACACAACTTCAAAAACAGTGAGAAAAGCAGTTAAAGTCAGTTAAACTTTATTTGCAGTACTAAGGAGTTTTGTTGTTGGTTTTTTTTTTTTTTTTATTTCTTTTTCAGTTAGATTTGGGTCATTGCTTTAAGTGGATGTTACAGTGCCAAAGACAGGGCCTGAGGGCTTTGTGGTGGTTGTTCAGCAGGTCTGGTGTGAGGCTGCTTCTGAACCTAGTTCGCTGTGGAGACTTGGAGCTGCTGCAGGGGAGATGGAGGATGATGATCAGTGGGTATGAGTAACCATCCCCATGCAAAGCTGTGCATGTACATCTTGGTTTGGAGACACTGAACCTAGCATTTTCTGTGTTGCTTGACTGCCTTACAAGATTTGTCCCACAGATGAGAGCTCTTGGGGTCCCCTGAGCAGCCACCCTGCACTGCCTCAGTGTCTTGTTGCTCAGAAGGAAACTTGCAAGGGCAATAGAAGAGCGGCACTGCCTTTTTTGCTTCTTTCTTCAGCTTACGTGAACCACAGTCCCCTTCCATGGGGTGGCTGAAACCTCTGACAGGCCCTGTCTTTCTATTTATGGTAATTAGTTCTGTTCCTGATTCATTCCAAAAAAGTTATGTGAAAGCTTGAGTAACGTGGAAAGTTCTTGTCTGAGTCTCTCTACCATCCTTAGCAAGACTTCAGTGGAAGTACAGCAGGAAATCTGACATGAGGGATAAAGATACGTTACTACAGTTGGCTAATAATGTGTGTTATTGTGCATACAGGGTGTAGAAACACGTTGCATAGCGATATTTATATAGCACTCAGATTGAGAGCTGGGCACTGCATTATGCTTTTGGGTCATGTAGGAGGGAGATCACTAAGGACGATGAGTTTGAGCATGGTTTCTTCGCTGCAGGAGTCACACTTGGCTCTGCCCCACAGCTGGAAGGCAATGAGGTAGCTGATAAGGGTTAGCACCCAGTGCTGGCTGGAGCTGGAGAACTGCATGTATTTGGTATCACTGTAGGAGTTAAAAGTCTTCAACTCGAGATTTCAAGTTGAAAATTCAGCATTTTTTTTTTTTAAATTTTCCCTTTTTTTTTTTTTTTTTTTTTTTTTTTACTTGTCAGGCCCTCCGCTTTTTGTTTTAAACCCAAAAAAAAAAGGGGAATTAAAAATAAAAAAAAATATTATTTAATTTCATT
>WYDI02021315.1:0-23510 GCA_009867235.2 Psittacus erithacus | reverse complement strand
ATGTGGTAAATATATTTCTCTCGCTCTTTCTTTTTAATTATTAATTCTTTTTTTTTTTTTTTTTTTTTTTTTTTTTTTTTTTTTTTTTTTTTTTTTTTTTTAACTTGACAGGCCATCAGCAGTCTTCCTCAAAGCCAAAACAAAGAGGAGGATTAAAAATAAAAGAAAATATTATGTAATTGCATTTCTTACTCTGGTGAAAGTTGCTTTGTTGTGACATCTGTGAAAGCATTGGTATTTTAAACCAGCTTGGTTTGGTTGGATAGAAAGCTATAAAATAGGATTTGGTAAAGGAATAGATTGGTTTATTGGAAATAGTGTAATGATACCATGGTAAAGCAGTTTGTATTCATATCTGTGTTTGTAACCTGTATCAGGAACATGACTAACTTCATAAGAGATCTAAGCAGGCTTCTTGAAGTGCCGCAATAAATAATAATATTCAAAAATAGAATCAATAAAGTACTCGATATCCATGTGGTCTGACAGTTTGCCACTGAAACAGTGAACTTGCCCTGCAGCACCTCAGCTTGGACGGAGTGTTGGCAAGAAGCCCTCTGTCCCTTTGCATGCTTAGGTGCGCTCGAGTAGGTGGGGCAATGATTTTTGCAAGGGTTTGCCTACTGTAGAGGTGTTATCAGCAAAAGGTTATGGAGAGGGGTGGTTGTGAACTTGCTCTTTCCTTCCTTGTACTGAAGTAACACCTGTAAGGTTTATGCTCCTGAGGGGTGTGGGTTTTTGGTTTGGTGTTCAGTTTTTGTTGGGTTTTTTTTTTCCTGTCTGAAAGGACAGTTACTTATTAATCCTAAAGTAAAAATGGGGAAGAAAATCTCATCTTTACAAGGGAAAGTTTCCAGCTTATTTTGAATCTGTGCTGGGTCATTTATTAATTGATCACTGTTAATGTTTGTGTCTTTAGAAAATTTTTTTTCTTTGGACTTGTTACTCCTGTATTTAGTCTCTTTAGCTTGTGTTCTTGTTACATATTTAAGTTAGCATGATTATGTTTCTGAGGTCTTGTCTTTGCATATCCAAGTCTATTTGGCAGTTTCACTTTGCAAATTAATGGAAGGCACAGATAAAGGGATCCTGGAAGATCCTGCAGCAGAGAAGAAAACTGTGGAAAAGCAGAGTTTGTAAGAGCCTTTAAAAGGTAGTAAGAAATGGTCTTCATCAGGTCAGCTTACTTTCTTGACTTACTCTTCTTCAAAAATAGTTGCCTAGGCAAAATGTAAGGCCAAAAAGTCAAACCCCAGCACTCCCAGTTTTTGGTGACAGCCATTTGGGAGCTAATCTCTGACCCAAGCAAACCCGGAAAATTGTGTGACAATGCATGGTACAGGCAGTACAAATACTATGAAAAGACCTTTAAAGCATTGATGGTTTTATTGTGTATATATACTGTCTTCATCTACCCTATAGAAACACCTCTATCCAAATGGACCAACTCAAGAAATGCCATCTGGAAATGTGACCAGCAGGATTATGGAGATAAAAAGAGGGATGTGGAGACACCTGCCTTGGGACAGTATTGGCTTGTAGGGTTTGTTTTTTGGTTGATTTTGGATTTTGGATTTTTTTTTTTTAGTGGATATTCCAAGGTAAAATCTGTTACCTTGTCAGAAGGAGGGATTCTGTTTCTGCAACTGCTTGATTTCAGTTGTATTTTCCTGTCTTCCTTCTCAGTGCATAAAAAATGTCTGCTCATTTTGTGCTAGTAAAATAGAAATTTGGTAGCAGAATGTGTCCTTCTGGCTGTGTCCTTCTGGCTATGTCCTAATTTGTAGGGGCTAGTTTGAGGCCAGCCTCTGGCTAAAGGATGTATATAGAGGGCGCAAAGCCTGAATACAGTGAATTTGGGCCATACTTGAGTTGTAATATTTTTATTTTTTTAATTGATAGAGATTCTAATAGGATTTGTATGTCCAGAGTAGCTAGAGCTGTGTATTTAAAATTTTGTTCTTACGCATTTTGTTTTCATGATGGTTTTGTGAAATGTTCTTGCATGGATGTCCTTGTAGATCCATCCACTGTTGCTACGCATTTAACTTTGCAAGGAGAATGACATCTTTTTGGTAGCTGTGTATAACAGTACCTCATCATTTGTTTTTCTCCCCATTCTAGAGCTACAATAAACTGGATATTTTTGATGCTGTTAGAACGTATGCCTAAACATTACTTGATCTTTTTTCAGCTCTGGTAATTTTGATCAAGATTATAAGCATCCAGCAGGCTGACTGCAGAACTATTCCTCTCTGGTTGCTTTGAGACCGAGAAACAGAAAGGGGTTTTGTCATGTAAAGTTTGTATGAGTTGGTAATTTCTTATTTGATGGAGCAACTCATATAGTTTGAAATCAGAATAGATCCAAAATCGCTGCTTCTTGCCTGGTATATGGAATTTCCCACATGCATCCTTAGTGTTTTAGTTATGCTCAAAAAGTATACCAGAAACGTGTTTTGTGGAAATAGTAATGTCAATAGGTTTATACAGCACCTGTGTGTTTGGCGGAAGTCTGTGAAATTGTAATTATTTTTGGCATTCTAATTTAGTTTCACTTCCACCTTGAAATAAAACTGTGAAAAGGTTGAGTAGGCTTCACTGTATACTGTTCACTGTGTAGGGAAAAAAGATTTGTGTGGTGCAGTCGGCATACTGGAGGGAAGGGAAGACATCCACACAGATCTTGATGGGCTTGAGAGGTGGGCCTGTGTCGTTCACAAGGCCAAATGCAAGGTCCTGCACATGGGTTGGGGCAATCCCAAGAGCAAATACAGGCTAAGTGGAGAATGGATTGAGAGCTGCCTGAGGAGAAGGATTTGGTGGTGTTAACTGACAAGAAGGTCACCATAACCAGGCAGTGAAGCACTTGCAGCCCAGAAGGTGTGCTGAGCCACATCAAAAGAAGCTTGGCCAGCAGGTCGAGGGAGGTGTTTGTACCCCTCTGCTCTGCTCTTGGGAGACCCTACCTGCAGTACTGTGGTCAGGTCTGGGGCCCCTAAGAAGGAGATGGATGTGTTGGAGTGAATCCAGAGGATGGCCATGAAGATGCTCTGAGGGCTGGAGCAGGCTGAGAGAGTTGAAAGCAGGCTGAGAGAGTTGGACTTAGTCAGCTTGGAGAAGAGAAGGCTCCATGGAGACCTTAAAGCAGCTTTCCAGTACCTGAAGGGTATCTGCAAGAAATCTGTAAAGGGACTTTTTATGAGGCCGTGTAGTGATAGGAGAAGGGGGAATGGCTTTTAACTGAAAGTAGGTTTAGATTAGATATTAGGAAGTTGTTCTTCGCTATGAGGGTGGTAAAGCATTTGTACAGGTTGCCAAGAGAAGCCGTGTCTGCCCCATCCCTGGCAGTATTCAGCACCAGGCTGGATGGGGCTTTGAGCAGCCTGGTCTAGTGGAAGGTGTCTGTTTCCACTGCAGGGACGGTTGGAACTAGATAATCTTTAACGTCCCTTCCAGCCCAAATAATTTGGTGATGCTATGCTACCTTTTAGCTGTGGTAGTAGTTTTCAAGATGACTTAAGTGTACTTAGAACTCCTTTTCCAAGATACCTTTTGATGTTGGAAAAATATTACAGTGTTGCTTGAACTGTTACTGGTATACCTAGAATGCCAGTTCTATATGTATTGAGAACAGTTCTGTTATTTCCAGAGATCTTTAACTTCGAAAATATGCATAACAAGGAAGCATAATAAAATAAAAGTCTGAGGAGGTTGTATTTTAGCGGGGGTTCTATTATACTGCTTAGACGCTCTGACAATGTATAATTTGCTACTATTTATGTTGGTATTTAGTCACACTTTTGGAACTCAAAAAATGCAGGAGAAAGACAGACATACACTTATCCAGCAGGTAACAAGCTTAGAGTTAGAAAACCGGAGTATTCAAGCAGTTGCAGAGGGTCTCATTTACTTTTTTTTAACCCCCGTGCAGTAATTTGGCATACAGATTTCTCGAGCTTCTTTTGAATTTTGTAGTGCAGTTTCTGCCTTATTTCTGACTGTTGGGTTTTTCAGTTTGTCTTGGCTTCTTTCCTATCAAGTTTAGTTTGGAGTGTTTAATCTTCTTGCTCAAAAGTCACCGTCTTGCCACTTGAAAATCACAAGTTAGTTGGAATCCAGAAGCCCATTTGGGGCTTTGTTTATTCTCCAAACCCTCTCTTCCAAGCTGTTAGGTTTGGGATTTTTTTTTTTTTAATTGAGGAGGACGGCAGCAAAAGTTTACAGCTAAATGAAGAAATTGTGTCTCTACTTCCAAACAAAGCAGGGAAGGGAGGGAGGTCTTGGATATCATTGCAAAAGTAAGATTTCGGGATGTTCCCCATCACTGTATCAAACACTAAATTGTAAGCAATCTTTGTATTTCAGGAAAGATATTTAGCTTCTCACTTAAATAGAGGTGGAAATGGTGCAAGACAGGATGCACAAAGATGAAAGCTACTGAGGTTTTTTATTCTGATGAATTGATTGGGTAGTTAATATTTAATTCAGTCAATGTTTTCTTTTGAGGTACGTTCAGAGGATATTGTGAAAATGAGAATGGCGATTACATGTGGTTGCAGCAGCAAAAGGGGATTGTCTTTTATTTTCAGCTTTTTTTTTTGTTTGGTCGGGTTTTTTTTTTTGGTTGTTGGTTTTCTGTTTTTTTTTTGGTAAGTTGGATTTTCTGGACAAACGCTTAGCTACGGCACAGTGCCTCACAATACTAGGTATATATACAGAAAACACACCAAAGCAAAGAGAAAGCTGCTCTATCCATGCCTTGGTGGGTTGCAATCTGTGCCGGTGCATGAGAAGCAACTTCTTTTAAGCTTGTTGAAGAAAAGCAAAATGTGCATCAGTTTTACTCTGAAAGTTTTTCTACCTCCCAGACACTGAGTTTTCACTATGCTGGTAGAAGACATTTCTGTAAACAAATTTTTGCTCCTTCCATGGATGCTTAGAGGCTGTTGAAGCT
Source organism: Psittacus erithacus (assembly GCA_009867235.2). NCBI lineage: Eukaryota > Metazoa > Chordata > Aves > Psittaciformes > Psittacidae > Psittacus > Psittacus erithacus. The sequence goes on along the minus strand of WYDI02021315.1, from coordinate 18,553 downwards.
GCTCTGGGCTAAGTCTGATAGACTGAGTGAGCTCCATGAGTCTCCCTCCTGTGGTGTCAATAACCAGCTCTGTAGAGACCCTGTTGAAGCAGAGGTCCTTGGAGGTGGTGTCTGTTGCAGCTGCATTTTCAGGCTTGTTCATCACCTACCAGTCTGCTTTAGTGTTTGCTAATGCGCTTTTTTTTATCTTCCTAGTTTCTTAATCAAGATGTTGTGCGGAACTGAGTCAGGTTCCGTGCAGAAGTAGCATTATCTCATCAATGCTTGTCTTTGCAGCTAAAAACAAGTAAAAAACTAAAGTTCTGTTAAAAAAAAAAATAAATTAATTAGTTTGACAGGACTTACTTTCCATGAGCTTGTTTGATATTAATTGCTTTAATTACTTGATGCTTATTAATTAAAGTCTTTTATTAATAAAATTCTAAATCAAATTTCTCATTATTTTGGATGGGCTCAGTACCCAGATGACAGGCTATCATAAAGTTAATCTCCCCAATTACACATTTTAAGTATCACAGCAACCCTAGTTTTCTTCCAGGCTTTTAGAACTTCCCTGGCAGTCCAGGACTTTCTCTGAAAAGCAGTGTTAATAACTCAGATAAATCCCTTGGGTGTTGGGTTGTTTTTTTTTGTTGCAAATTATTTGGACCTTGTGATCTCAAAGAGTTAAATGCTAATAGCTGCTGGCTAACTCTTCAGGTGCAGAACAAAAGATATCCATTGTATGTCTCTGCTGCCTTTTTTTCTTTTTTTACCTCCCCCCCCTCCACTATTAGCCGCAGTTCCACAATTTTAGTATGACTATTGGTATCTCTCTTTGCTTTTTCCAGTAAAGTTAAACAAGCCTTACTGTTTTCGTCATGGTAATGATGAGAGTTGTACTTTGCCTTTCTTATAACACTCCTAACTAATGAAACTTTCTGTTGGCTTCCATTTTGTCACATATATACCAGGGTGAGAAGCATAGTTGAGAGCTGCTTTTCCTGCTACACTTAACTAAGTTGTTTTTCTTGATAATTTTGCAGTGCAATGTATAGTATTCTTCAAAGTTCCAAGATAACATTTGCATCTCTAATTATGTCTTCAGTAGTTCTGTCTCAGAACTGTTCTGGGTTTTACAGAGCTGCACCTGGGAAAGAGCCGTGTATGGTTTACAGGGTTGGACTTGATCTTTCTTGCTGATACATGACCACTAATTATTATACTGTGAGAACTGGTAGCTTACCAGGGTGGGGCCTGAATAAATTTTCTGCACATTGAGTGTTATATTTATTGAGTCAGAAAATTGGTTCCGAAGTATACCGGGATATCAAGTAGTGCTATTGCTTGTAGCACTTGAATTCCAATTAACAAGTCACTGGATAAAAAGGTAAAGCAGCAGCTTGGCTTTTTCTCCATAGCATACAATAACTTGGATCTGGCAGAGATGGTCATACTGGATTGTCATTGTATATTTTGGGAAGGATGGGAGTGGAGGGTGTTTGTGATCTTTATCAAATACAGCTAATGTTTGTCTTGATTGCCTAGATTGGGCTAAGTAATGAAATCCTATAAAGGCCCCATGCTGTCCCTGTGCATCATCTCCTAAGCAATCTACAGCCGTTCATCCTTGCCATGATTTACAATATATAACTTTCCAGCAGTTTTCCTCTGCCCTTTTCCATGTTAAGAATCAGACCTTTGGGTTGAGAGCAAGGAGAAAATGCTGAAGGAAAGATGGCAATTCAGATCCAGGATAGTGGGAGCTGACTTGATCTTCTAGCCAGGAAGTACTTTTAGTTGCTTTGTCTTGCCTTCGAAGCTGTATTTGGATGTATTTTCCATTAAAAAAATCTCTGGTGGTTTTGTCTTTTTCATGAGCTTACAGGTAGTTTTCTTTATTTGTAATGAGCAGCAAATTCATGGAAAATATTTTTAAAGACTTGTTTGTTAAAAAATGTCACAAGTTTTATACTGCAAACAAAGTCAAATTTTGAAATAGGCCAAGAAAATGTATCATTTTATTTCATTTCTTTTTTATGAAGTCTACCCAAAAGAGGAGTTACTTCCACATAGATGCAGAAATGTTTTTCTTGTATGTGTACCATTCTTAGCAGAGTGAGACTGTGGTCCAGGTTTTGACAAACCCTTGTGAGCTGCTGCAATTCTGCCACTAAAACTCCAAAAGAAATATAGGAGCATGCCACAAAGCAAAAGCTGACGTCTGTACAGCCTCCTGCTTCATCGTCCATTATTTGCAAGGTCTTCTTTCTGCAATCTGAAATGGGTTTTCACATATAAAATACCTGCTTATGTTAAAAGGCAGTAGTTGGTGCTTTACCGCTGGAGGTAAAGGGCTTTTCAAGGGTCAGTTGTTTTGGGGTTAGGTTTGAAGCACTAAGGAAGCTTGGTGAATGGTGCTGTAAGACTTCAGAAATGTCTATTGCAACTTTGGTTTATTCTAATCTTCAATATATGAAAGAGGTAGAGAATATATTAGTTAATGTTTTTAATGATGTGGACTTGTTTCCTCTGCCTGACAGGCATTGGAGATAAGTAACCACCCTGCTAAGCCTGAGCGTCTGCAGAAAATACCTAGTGAGGAGCTATTACCCTTGCAGTTTCAGGGTAGTGTTTTGGTATATGCCTGGATCTGCTAAACATGCATCTCTGAAGTGTATTTGCTGGCACAGTGACACTTAAACTTGTGCTGCTTAAAGATTTTTATAGCTCTGAAGAGAGCATTGTTGCTGTCCTGTGCTTTCTCAGCTTCCTAAGGCTTTTGCACTGCTCACCTCCTACTTAGTTTTTCTGTGTGTGACCAACTGATAGCAGAGAATAGGCAAAATATGTCAATTGTATTTCTTATAAACATGTAAATGAACACACCGGAAGTGTTCAAGGCTGCTCATAGTGTGCAGGAGGGAATAGTTTACATTGAGGCAGTAGGAATTCTTGTCTAGGTCACAAGAAGAAGATTAGACTTAGAGTACATCACGAAATAATAACTTTCTCACCTTTAATGATTCTTCTCCTTATAAATTTTTTTAAAGACTCTTTCTCATCATTCTGATCTTTTCCACAGCAAGTTCTCCTTGGCCATTGAGGTGTATGGAAGCAGCCTGTATTTCTCTCCATTCCCGAGTTTTAACAGCTGAAGAAAGCAAATGAAAAGATGCAGTCTGTCATTTTATTTTTTTTTATTTTTTGATAAGTAAAAAGCTGATGCTGGAATACTTATGGTATGGAACGACATCTTCAAAGTAATTTTCCAAATTAAAACCATCTTTCAAAGGCTTTTATATTTTGTATTAAAAAAGGAAAAAAGCAGCACGCATTCAGACTTAAGTTTTCTGTTGCTGCCTCGATCACCTAAGGTGATCTGTCAGCATCATGACTCAGAGCTCAATGGGGATGCAACATGCAGATTTTTGAGGAAAGATGTGTAATTTATTGCAAAGAGTAAGGATTCTTGCTTTTTCACACCAGAGCTTTTGCATTTTAAATTAATGGGGCTCTCCATTCCTGCACCACAAAGAGCCAAAGGTGAGGCTCTTTGCCTGCTCAGCTTGTGATGCTGCAGAGAGGTGCTTTTCTATGGTGTTGGCTGCCTGCCCCAGTGGCGTTGCCACAGGGCTGGGATGTGCTCTCCTCTGCCAAATGAAAGGAGCATGTTGCAGGAGGTGGGTGTGCACGAGCACCTCATCTTTCCTAAATTTCATTAAACGCTTCCCAGATTTCCACCTCTGCCGCGTGGAATTGAGGTTTTTCAAAACCCATGGGCAGTGGAAGATTTTGGTGTTAAGGAGTCTGTGGTGGGCCTGCTGGTGAAGGAAGTGAAACAAGCTCAACCTGTAGATTGCACCCTCTGTGCTCAAAATGCTTTGCCCTTTGGTTCTAGGCTACTTTTACCATTTAATGTTATGGGTTTTTATCGGGCTCACTCCATAAACCCAATGTGATATTAGTTGTTTCTTTTGCTTAACTTCCTCTTGCTTCGGCTAGTTGGAAGATGTTTTATCTTGCTGCAGTCTGATTCTGAGATCAGAAAGTCAAGTTTCCTTCCTGCAGTTGGTGGTGCTTCATCAGGAATACAAATTCTTTATATGGGCTTTGTCCAGGTCACATCTGGGCAGCCCTCTGGTCTGCAAATTATGCTGACCGAGACCCACTGCATCCCTGTTGACTTCAGTATAGATTCATTTGAGCAGGTATCTGGAACCACATTAACAAGTTTTTTGATGTGAAAAATGCTATTTCATTTGTCCCAGAGTGACATTGGTCTGCAAGAATAAACAATAAGATATTTCTGGGGTTATTTATTTATTTTATCTGAATCTACTGGTGAATGATGTTATTTGTGGTGCCCATTGAAAGCTGAACTGTGGGGTTCAAGATGCTTTTTCCCTAATTGAGTCTTCTGAGGCTGTACTACAGTTGATGTATGTGTGCTTATTTAATGCATATAGATGTGGTTTATTTTGAGAAGGTGTTAGTTTCAAATTAGGGATTAGCAGTGAAATACTCCTTCTACAGTGGCAAATATCCACTGGCTGCGAGTTTTGCTTGCTGATGCCCCAGCACCAACTGATCTTAGCCATGCAGTGGGGGATTTTAACCCACTGTAGTTTGCAGGAGCTGCTGGCAGGCTACGGAAGAAGGGGTTGCTGGTTTGTGGGACATTAGCTTTTGTGAGAAGCTTGTGGATTCTTACTTAGAGATCTGTCACTAGTGGGTTAATATTTGTATATTGATCCCATTTACTAAACAGATGTTTACAAACCGAGGACCTGCATATGGGTGTGGTAGGTACGACTGCAGGCTGGTGATTGCTTTGAGCATGGCTGTATGAAATGTCAGTGGTTCAGCATCAAAATCTGTAGTACATGTATGAAGCATTTTTCATTGAAATTACTTCCTTGGTATGACAGCACCTTACTTCTCTGAAACATCATTGTGACATCTGGGGGAACCAGGAGAAAATTAGGAGGAGATAGTACAGCGCAAGTTTTTAAATATTTACATATGGATATTTAGTATAGATCAAATTTTAGATATTAGAGAGAGGAGATGTGGTGAGACTTTGCTAAGATGCTTGCAAGTCCAGCAAAAAGGTTGCCATTGGCGAAATCTAACTTGAAGTTTATAGTACCTTTCTGTTGTAAATTATCCTCGAGATAGCCAGGCATAATTTCCTACCTATAGTGTCCATTTAAATGAATGATTATGAAAACTGTTTCTGCTGCTGGTGATACAAAACTATGCTATTTTGAGTGGAGGATTCGCTGCAACACTGCCAGTAATGTACATTCTACCATGCTCAGGGACTTAGTCTACAATTCCATTTCTTTTTAGCATTGTGAAATAAGCTCATTTCTAGCAAGTTTCTTAATGCTGTCTTTGAAAAACTGAGTAATAATGAAAGTTAAGCAAAAAATTTTTTTTCTCTGAATAAATGTTCTGTAACTCACATAAGATCAGGTTTTTTAATATTAAATTAATGTTAAATATCATCCTGAAATATGTCTCTTCAAGCATGAGGACTGTGGAAATAGCATTCATTTGGCTTTATTCATCCTGTGGGTAGAAATGAAGCAAATAATAAATTAGGAGTCATCTTTTTTTTCCTTTCATGAAAGAAAATTAGTTGATGCATACAGCTTTAGCCAGAAAAAGCTGTTGTCTCTGTGGTGTTAGCAGTTAAAAGTAAAATAACTGAGATGGTATTCTGACATTTAAACAGGGCTATGAGACCAGGAGGTGTCAACCTTTTGAAGGGAGAGATCAAAGGCCAGGCCGCTGGCAGAAGGTATTTGGGAGCACAATAGTAGGTTTTCCCATCCCAGCTGCTGAATTTCAGCCTGCTTATCCCACCAAAGTGCAGTGCTGAGCTCAACATCGCATGCTTAACAAAAGCACAACTTCTTTAGCTGAGGTACCTTCCAAATAAAACCATATGTCTCTTTTTACAGTGTAATAAAAAATGGAGGATCTACAGCTTCCCTTCTCAGCTTCAGTTGTTTACAACCCTGCCTGTTAAAAGCTTTTCCCCTGATTCCCAGATGCTTGTTTAAAAGCTTTCTAAAGTCCTTTTAGTTTGCACAGTTACACTATATTTTCTGTTATCTTCAGTCCTCAAATCATTTTTTTCTGCACCTCTTCCACAAATATATTTGCTTATGGGCATTTATGTTGTGTATTGCATGTTAGTTTGCTTTTGCTCATTCCATAATTGAGTACTCCAAACAAATTCATCTGAAGATTACTATGGTCTGGTTTACTCCAGCAGTTCATGGTGAGCTTCTGTTGGGTTGTTGTGTCCTGTTTCAGCCACCCCAAAACAAAGACAGCAGCAAAAAAGGAGAGAGAGCGCGCGCCCCATGAGTGGCATTCCTTTTCTATATGGGCATCAAAATGTAAAATTTAGAAAGTGTTTATTGAATGGGCTTACTGGTCCAGAGCACTGCTATAGTAATGCTGTGTCTTCTGCTAGTCTTTAAATGCAATATTAATCAAATATCCAGAGAAATATTAGTGATTTGAAAGTAAGTACAGTATGGTGCCAAGCTTAGACTTGAGACCTGCAGAGCCGGATGTGGTGGCATGCAGTGATGTTCCTTCACCTGCAGCTGCTTGTGGAGATGACAGCATATTATTAATCAGTTTTCTATGTGTACTTTTTCCGTTTTGTACACTGATAATCCAAGTTAAAATGCCTTGAGACTGAAAAACATTCTGCAGAAATCTTGAGGCCATGTTTTTGCATGAACTTCTGTCTATTAAACTCTGCCTACATTGGTAACGGATTGTGCACGTTTGTTGAGGTTTGTCTTCCAGCAGCCTGGAAGCTTTTCACTGCATTTCTTTCTATTTTACTGGCTTTTCCCTAAACTTCTACAAAAACTGATATTCTTTGGGGCAGATCAGTCAAACTCCTGAATATGGGCTTGTTACGGCCTACTCAGGCATGCTAATCTAAATATGCATATCCCTAATAGACGTAAATTAGAAGGAAGCTTAAAGAACCAATGGGCTGGAAATTATTAATTGCCCTCCTATGAAGCAAGCTCTCATTGTGGGCTAAGTAATCTGCTGCTTTCTGTTGGGCCTGTCTGTCCTCTGTGCATAATGGTTAACAAAGTTACCTAGGAATGGGTCTGTTCCTTTGGTGTTTCCCTGGGCATTCTATTCTTCTTGTCAGTTTTGTTCGTAAACCACATCATTTGAGGAAAACTGGCCAACATGTTTATTTTTCTTGATGAATTTCATGTATGTTTTTGTTGTCATTTGTCACTCTATTTTTAATTTTTTGGTGTGGCCTCTTACTTGTTACCAAACTAGGATGGTCTTTTACCCAAAGTCTGGGTTGGTTTTTTGCAAAGTAGAGCTGTGGATTGGTGCCTCTCTCTGACTAATTCAAATGTGGTTTCCCATCTCTCACGGCTTGACTGTTGGCAGAATGAACACCATGTTTGCTGGAGAAAGTCTTGCCAATTCTGAAGAAACTTACTGGGTTGGACATAACCCTGTATTAAGTAATTGGGATTCCCAGTTGGATTTGGATGACAGATAGGACCAAGCAGTTCGGCATTGTCTGGGCATGGATAGCTGCAGAAATTTGAGTACTGAGGGCATATAATCACCAGCGGGCTTACTGGCATCTGTAAAGCCTGTTATCTGCCCTCTTAGTATTTTATTTTAGACAGGCAACAACCAAGACGGCAGCTCAGCTGAGTATTGTCTCGTGCGAGTGTGCCTAGACAGTGGTGGTGGTTCTCTATAGACAATTGCTGGCGCAGTAGCTTAGTTGCTTAATTTCTGCATTGGAAAGCAACCCGTGCATTTAGAAGCACAGACAACTTGTTACAGGCTGTGGGAGTATCTTCAAATGTATCTTCAAATCTAAGACATAGTTTCTGTGGCTTAATTCTTTAAATTTATTTGATAGCTGCTTAGTCAATGGTATCCATCTCTAACACTACCTGATCACAGACTCCTCTCAGTGCTTCCTGTGCTGCAAAAAGTTAGCCTGCAGATCTGTCCACGTGCAAGATCAAGTAAGCAACTGAGGCATCCACATATGTAAAACAGCAAATGAGGTTTCGTGTATGTGTTTCATAACCTGTTTAGGAAGGGTAGAACCCATATCTTTAATATTTGGAGGATGTGAATTATGTCACCCTGTTTCAGTAATGGTTTTTGTATCAAAACTTGTCTTTCAAAGTAAGACTTCTTGTTCTATTTTCCCTTTTAGCCAAATTCCTGTTATTCTTCACTAGGAGTGTGATGGGCAGTGTTGCCCAGAGAAGCTGGGCTACCCTATCCCTGGCAGTGTTCAAGGCCAGGTTGGGCTGGGCTTTGAGCAACCTGGTCTAGTGGAAGGTGTCACCTGTAGCAGAGGGTTGGAACTAGATGAGCTTTCAGGTCCTTTCCAACCCAAACCATTCTGTAGTTCTATGACTGGCATATTAACAATTGAGGAAAGGGTGGGGAGAATGTTAATATTGTTGGAAACATTGCTTTGTGTGCTGCAACAGCAGTTTGTTGTACCAGAGCTGTTACATGCAGTATGGTGTCCTTCTGGTTAGTCAACTTAATCCTCAGCTGGAGATGAAAGCAGAAAACACGTGCCATACTCATTTTGGTGCAAATCAGTTGACTGTGGATTTTAGGCAAGAAAAAACAACAGACCTTGCTACTTCGCTTAGTCTGTGAAATACGAGTGGTTGCATTCATATTGCTCCTTTCCATGCCTAAACTTCAAGGAGTTATTTAACATCCTCTGTTGCAGTTTTCTCTTTAATGTTAAAAAGGAAACATTTTAATCACTTCCATGCATGTGCTAACTTGAAAGGGTAAAATTATTGCATCATCATTTTATAGCACTTGGCAGAGATACTACTCTTGCTAATTTTATCTCTGATCATACCAACTTAAAGCACTTTCCATGCAATCTTGATTTTTTTCAGTACATTTTTTATACTTAACGCACAATTTATATGCTCTCCATAAAGATCCAGAAGTCTGAATGACCTTGTCCCTGTTTGGGTGCCCTTCATTTTATCTAGTACAGCTTGTCAAATGTAATGTGGTGGCTCTTATGATAAAGTAGTCCCAAAAGTGATGGTTCTGTGAGAAAAATACATCAGGGTGACAGTGGTGTATGACAGAGAGAAGGAGCTGATTATAATATTTCATACTAAAAAATGCCAAATGGCCCCATTACAAATCCGGGTTAAAAAAAAAAATAAAAATAGTTGGGGGAAGGAAAATGTGCCTCTCCAGGAATTGTTTTGTATTCATGAATTCAGTTTTGATTTGCTGCTTCTTTTCTTTCCGGAATATTGCAGAAAGTTTCTCAACGAAACCTAAATATTTGCTTTGAATAGTTTGGAAAATAGCTACTGGTTTGTAGAAAGCGGGGCATAATGTTTTCCTGCTTGTCTGACAGTAATAAAAGCCCCATGATACAGAGGGGTGGTGTGTGTGTCTGTGTGTATGTGTGTATATATATATATATATATGAAATCAGTCCCTGTTGTATAGGGGTTTTGTTTGCCTTGAAACATACCATGAGCAGTTGTCCTTTCCCTTTCATAGAGAGAAACTTCCTTAATGTCACTTATTTAAAACCAGCCATAAAGATTGAGCAGCCTGTGTCCTGTGCTATTTTGCTGTTTGGACTGAGTCTTGCACAGCTGGCTGGTTCTGTCCTTGCAACAAAAGATGAAAATCCAGGGTTGAAGTTCACCAAGTTTGCTATGCTGCGAAAGTTGCTTTCTCCAAAATGTATTCTTGCTTTCATTGATTCTGAGTGAGGTAATGCAGCTTTTTATATACACTGAATCTATGAGTTTTCTTGGGTTTGCTAGAGAAATTAATGTATTTGAGGAAGTTTTGCAGCATATTGGTGCTTCAGCCGTTATCTTTCTTCCTACTCAGATGTCACATTCCTGCTTCATTGTTGCTGATGGTTTTATCTAATGTCAGATATATTTTTAAGAGGTTTAGATTGAATATTAGGAAATATTTCTTTGCCAAAAGTGTTATCGAGCATTGGAACAGGCTGCCCAGGGAAGTGGTTGGGGTACCATCCCTGTAGGTATTTATAAGATGCGTAGATGTGGCACATAGGAATGTGGTTTAGTGGTGGACTTGGAATTGCTGGGTTAATGGTTGGACTTGATGATCTTGAAGTTCTTTTCCAGCCTAAATGATTTTGTGATTCTGTCATATGAAGAAGAAAATGCTGTGCCAAAGAGGAAGCGAATGTACTTTTATTTGAAGCAAAAAGATGTTTCCACTGATCAGATTTCCATCATGAACGGGAAACTAGAACCTGGTCATTTTGCCATTCAAATACTGCTCCTCATGGACTTCCATTGCTAAACTTCAGGTTTAAGAGTGCTTGTGTACAAATCTCAGGCATGGGTTAATTTAGTCAGTCAGGTGGTAGTATCTCAAACTGCAGCTTTTCCTGAGCTATCTATTGCTCCAGATCTCTTAACCGTTAGCTGTGCTCACATATTTTTATCAACTAGAGGACTATCTCTGTTCAGAATTCACTGCCTGAAAACTTTGTTCCTGCAATGTTTTTTCATTATGATTTCAGACTCTGGTATATTACATATTTGCTTCTATGGGAGGGGGGGAGCAGAGAAAAAAGTATGTGTCAAACTTGATCTTTAAGGTTACTTCCAACCCAGAGCATTCTGTGATAACTGGAGAAGTAATTCCTATGTGATTCACGCATCTTCCTTCACTAGAGAACAGAATTAATAAAATACTATGTTTCTTGCTCAGGTCAGTAGCAGTTGCAAGTGAAATTGTTGCATGTGCTATGAATTTAGGTAACCTCCAAAGGAGGTCTTTTCTTACTGAATTTCTTTGGAAGCAAAAGTCCCATAGGATGAAATTTATCTTTGAAGAAGTAGTAAAATATAGCTGTGGTAATTCCTAGGACCAGTCTTCCATTTATATTCTGACAAAAGTTTCAGGGATATTTGCTGGCTTCATGTTGCACCAAAGTCAGTGGACCCACCCCTTTTTAGATTCAGCCCCAGGTTGAAAGCAGACGTTTCAGATTCATCTAATGGCTTATTTCTTTATCAAATATGGGAAACCTTTACCATTAAATACTAAACTTTGAGAAATGGAATATGTTGATCCACATAACTGCAAGCCTGCAAACCAGGGATCTGTAGTACACAGAGCACTAAGATAACATTTGTCGGAAAAGTACGTGGATGTAAAGTAATTGAAATAAAATGTTTGCCAAAAGTAATTGTACCAGAGTAAGATTAAATTTCAGTGGAGCCTCAGTGTCAAACTGAAAATACATGACTTTAAACTAAGGGAGGAATAATAATAAAAAAGAGCTGTTGGATTAAGACTGTCTCACAGGGAGACACAAATGAGTTGTGCCAGAGACTGCTTATTAGTAGGTAACAACGGGTCTTTGTCTTCTGCCATTTTCTCCTGCCCAAGCTTATGGCAACAACTAAGAGTCAAGAACAACTGAATGCATGATCTTGCATTTCCGGCGTTGGAGCTTTGTCCCACTTCTATAATTAGGTATTCAGTGTCTGTGCATGACTCTGGTTCTTTTTGTGTGGTGATGATAATCCTCAACATTGTGCTAAGGGAGCACATTTTAGTAGAGCAGTACTGTTTCTTGCAAAAATGTGAAGAAGAAAGACTTGGGACACCATTAAACCACATACAAGTAACATTCTGAAAATAAGATCCATGTGGTAGAAGTTGTACTGTGTTCAATAACAGCGTTCCGTGCTCCAGAAAGAGCCCATACTACTTACAAACTCAGGAGAAGACCAGGCTCTTTTAGGACTTGAGACCAGTGAAGCAGCTAGTACCTATCTGAGGGGAAGGAAGGCTAAGAGAATGTATGGGAGGGATTCATGAGGGAGCAGTGACTGTTCTAAAAAGGTTTAGTGTTTTGGGTTTGTTTAAGGTGAAGAAGAATAATAGAAGGATGGATGCATATAGCTTGGGTTGTGTAATTTAACTTGGAGATTAAAAGCCTTCTAGTCATTGGAGAGGCAACGTTCCAAAACAGCTCTTTGAATGGGAATCATAAGATCAAAATATTTGATTAGTTTTGAAGTAGGGTTTGTGAATTTATGAAAGAGATTACCTTGCAAGGTGGAGGATTGAGAAAACCGTAGGGTGTCATCCAGTTTCATAACCAGTTCTGCTGAGCATTGGAAGAACTTCAGTGCTATAACAGAAAGATAACCTGGGTACTGGTTTCTTTCTTTCTGGTACAAATAGGGAAAAGATGAAGTTTAGACTTGTCATTCATTAGAGTTCTGTGAGAGAAATATATTTTTAACTTACTAAGAAAATACCTCAGGGAAAAAAAGCTACCCTTGCACAGTTTGGACAGTTCAGTTATGATCAAAAATGTTAGGGTGTCTTTGTATTCTAATTTGTCTAAATACAGCTTGCAAACCGTGTAATGACATGTTCAGACAGTCATATTGGACACCCCTACAGCCCTCTCAAATGAATTTAAATAGAATTTCAAAATAGGTTAGTGATGATTTTATTACTGTTTTTTTCCTAACATCCTACCTAGGATTAATATTTTCAATCCCAGACAGAACAAAGTAATTTCTGTATCATTTCATAATTGCTTTTAATTTTACAAAGGCTGCGTGTGAGTAGGCACTTCTTATGCATTGAAGCAGTGTAGCTGAATCTAGTGCTTTGGTTTTGATTTCAGAAGATTTCTTTTCCTGGATTACTGCAATGACCCAGCAGAGATTGGAGGAAAAAATGATAGATTCTTTTCATTCATTTTACTTCTGTGTTTTCTGTGGCAGTAAATTCTGTGGGTTTGGCTTGGTACAGTAACATGCAGAATTGTATTTCTGGAGAGATTATCAACTTATTTTTTTCCAGTAGGAACTTGAATTATAAAGAGGAAACTTCTAAAGACATTTGAGGAGCAAGGTTGAATGTGTATATATGAGTCTTATTTTTCTGCAATGCAGTTAGAGGGCTGTGCAGAGAATGTGGAAAACCTTTGGCAGTATTTTCAGAGCAGAGCACTCGTGCTGAATAAAAACTAAGCAGTCAAGGGGAAAAAAAAGGAGAACAAGAGAATGAAGAAAAAAAAAATGCCTTCCAAATAGAGTCTGGAAAGCTAATGAGCATATGACATCATTTAACTAGTTATAAAAAGATTACAGCTCCTCTGATCCAAGAAGCAGACCCTCAAGGTTTTGGATGTTCCCTAGATGAAGAAGGTCTTGCATTGCAGTGCTGACATTTCTCTTTGCTGGTAAGAGGGCACAAAACCCCTCGGTGCCGGCAGTGAGGGTTGCTGCTGGTTCTCCTTAGGAGCAGCACCTGTTCCTGGGGTTGGTAGCGGAGAGCTGTGGCCCATCCCTGCTGGGGCAGGGAACCGCAGCGTGAACTGGCCAGCCAGAAATAGTCTTCTGCTCTTGGAGTGGCTCCATCCGTGCTCAGTGGGCAGGAGTTGCTGGAGATGACCTTGTGGGCTGCTGGCATGTACTCATGGGGACCTGCAAGGATCCTCAGGACAGTGCAAGGTGTTCAGGGCCACGGGGGCACCTCTATCACAGATGCAGCATCTGTACCAAGGAGCCTGCACCTCCTTTGGACAGCAGCTCCTGCCCCTGGCCAGGGTGGAACACATGGTCCAGAGTGGATTGTCCCCCTCTGAAACCCAAACAGGCCTTACTGATGTCCACTGTACCGTCACAATGAGGGAGGTAGGTCCCCAAGACCATAGGTGAACAGTAATTTCACTTCTGCCCTCACAGCATTTCAGATAAAGGTCAGAGCACTGGTTTGCACAGTTGTCAGCTCTTGGTTCTGTGCATCTTTCTCCATCCTGGTGGCATGCTGCTGCCTGTATTACCTTCCTGCTTCCTGAGAGCGGCTTTCTTGCAAATGCCTCCATGTTCCAGCCTAAGAGCTAGTAAAAACCATGGAAACATCATTTTAATTTTTCAGTTTTAATAATTATATTTCAAGCTAAGAATGTATTTTTAGGAGGTGAAAAAAAGAAGTTATGTAAGTCTTTGATTTATTACATTGGCTTAAAGAGCTAGCAGACCTGGGATTTTCCTCTTGTTGCTTTGCTGAAAGCATTTCCCTTTATGGCAGCAGGGAGGCCAGTATATGCCTCTGTTCTCGAGAGCAGGTCAAACTTTTTATAAATCTGCTGAATGTGTTTCTCTCCATCACGTCTAGAGTGCATGGCGTGGAACAGGCGCTGCGTCAAAGCGAACCTCTGAGTGGAGACGTAACTTGATGTTGAGGGAACATCTTGAAAGGCAGGGAAAGCATTGCAGTCCTCTCTCTGTGGGCGGAGGTACCTTGAAGGTAGTAGGTAGATTTGTTCCGAATTAGAGAATTTTGAAATTAGTTACACAGGAACAGTGCACTTATCTGTAATGTGCGTATGGAGATAATTAGAATTAACTCTGCAGAGGAATCCTGAAAGTAGGAAAATGTGGCAGAGCAAAGACAGAGTGAATTATGATTCTGTAAAAATAAAATTACAGGTTAGGAAGTGTGTGTGTGTGAGTGGCTTGCTGGGAATAATTTGCATAAATAAAAACAACTTGAGGAAAGCAGTATAGAAGTTAACATGCATTTTGTCTGCTTCATCTGAGATTTGCTTTTATTCTTGTCCAGCAACTACAAACCAAAGGGAAAACTTTCAGTGTTCAGAGAAGGGACATGGGATGTGGGGGGAAGCTACAAAAGAAAAATAAGTACTGGATATAATTCAGAAAAGACACGCAATCAAACTGAACAGATTGCTCAGGAAAAGATCTATTCTGTTGCTGAAATCCAAGAAAATGGGGGAAAAACAGGAAATAGTGAAATCTGTTATCGACCATCTGCTAAGCCCAGGAACTTGAGAACCATTCCCATGACAAAAATACTAGATTGTGAACTTCATTTTATATTTCATAATACTTAAAGTACAGACACGGAAGTCCAATGGAGAGTCTTGTATTACTAAATGCTTAAAAGGTACTTAAAATTCTACGTATAAATCTGAGCATTAACAGGTTCAAATCTTTTTTCCGAGATTGTTATGGATGGGTTTAACAGATAATGCTTTGTAAGGACAAGGCAGCCTTTTCAAACTTCCAGGTGGAGAGGGGAAATGAGCAAACAAGCTTAATTATTTTGGAAGGAGGCAGCGGTCTTTCTCCTCCAACTCCCATCGCCCTCTCTCTCCCTTTTGTTTCTTACTTGTGAACACTGCTACATCTGTGGAGAAGAAGCAAGGTCCTCGTAATCATTACCATCTGATGGTGGGTCATGTGGCTGCGCAGCAGGAACTGTTCGTGTGCTCTGATGTTCAGGAGCCACGCGCGTCCCCTTCCCAGTACTGCCTTCGTGGTGGCGGCATGTTTGTTCTGGCCTGCTCTCTTCTTGCCTCTCCCTTTACATACGTGTAAGAGCTGGAGAAAGTGCAGTCCAAAAGAACTCAAGCAGTCTGAGGTGCTGTAAGTAAGCCATAAGTTCTCCTGGACTCTGTGTATTTACAATTACTGCACATGTGTCAAGGTGTGGATGCTGTTTTCTGTAAGCAGAGTATGAAAATAGAGGTTAATTGCTGAAAATTGTGATCAGTGTGGCTACTCAAAGGCTGTGCTGTTCATTAAATTGTCAGTATTAATGAACTCAGTGCGCAGTTTGCAAATTACCTGAAATGCGAACTGTTGGCTAGCTTAGTTTTTGGACTGTCTTCACAGTTCAAAGGTAAAAAGAGAGAAATCTTTGGCAAAAGTATGCATTTGTATGAAAAGTATCTATTATATAGCATGTGGAAAAGTTACGATAAATTCAGTTTTTTCTGGTGAGTTTCTACTTCCCTAATTCAAATCAGTCTTTCTGTCAAAACTTTGCAGCCTTGTTCAGGTTCCTGAAATGAAGAAGCCAGTCTCCTTCCTAATATTTTTTCAGTTATGGGAATATGCTTGGAATTTACTCCTCCCTACTTGCTGTCCAGAAAATGGTTGGTTAATCCTGTGCACAGAGTTGTAGTAGATAACGTGGCATACAGTCACAAAGCTATACAGCCACAAGTACTGCACAGAGTTGTAGTAGATAACGTGGCATACAGTCACAAAGCTATACAGCCACAAGTACTTCTGGGACCTCTTCAGAAAGTTGATGGAAATAAATTCCATTTCATGGAACATTTTTGGCAGCCATGTGGCTCATTGAACCTTAAAAATGGACCTTGCTGCTTTTGCCAACAGATTTGCTGTAGAAAGATAAGTAGTAAGGTACAAGGGGATGTTTGTGATGTCCTGGCGTCTTTACCTCTCTCCCTAATCCCAGCCTGTGGTCTCAATAACCTTTTTGCCATTCTTCCCAGTAGTCTGTCTCCTTCTTTCTTCTGCTGCTGTGTACTGTCTCGGATGTCATGTTCTCACCTTGTCCTTTTGCTTTTAATACTGTTTTTACATCCACTTGCTGTGTCTTGGCAGCGTCAAGTAAGTATCATTGCCTTTTCTGGTCCCTATGTGTTAAAGTTGAGACCTTCTCTGCCTTTTCAGTCTGTGTAGCTGTAATCCGTTTGCTGACCTCAGGTGGGATTAAGAGCCCTTCATCTCAGTTCAGATGCAGCAGTTCACAACAGCAAGAATGAGCATCTATACAGAGGGAGGAAGGGAGAAGAATGAACTTTGTTCAGCCTTCATCTACAGCTTGCTCAGCATAGATAAAATGTGGAGGGAATGCTGCCAAGTACTGTGAACCGCTATCGAGTGCATGCAAACATTGCTTTTAGGGGGTGGGTTTGAGTGGATTTTTCTCTGGCTGGAGGAAAACATCGATTCAATGTCTGTACACTAAAACGTGGAAATACTGGTTTTCAAAGGGTCAGTTGTAGGAAATCTGGAAAAACTGTCAAAATGGCGTTTTCCCCTCACTTTGGTTTTCAGAAACAGCTATAACATTTTTCCTGAAACACAGATCCTTTCAGCCTGAAACACACCCATGATGGAAAATATTAATGCTTAGTTTTAAACAAATAAAACTTTCTCTTCACTTGCCGATAAAAAGAGAAACATTTGGCAGCTTTACTTGTAGGTACTGTTCCACTGGTCATCCTTAACTTTGCCACAAAATTAAAAGTGTCGAACGGGTTGCAGGAGTGGTTCATGTAATAGCCTTAAAATTTCCTGGTGTTTTGCAGTTGTGTCTGTAGAATACCTAGTCATCCTGAGCACATAGCAGATGTTTTCATGAGGATTTGTGGGTTTGGTTTTTGGTTTTTTCTTTTCTTTCACATTCTTTCAGCTGACCCTAGTGTATCATATGCTATCCACAGGAGGGCAGGCAACTACATAGGGGTGACCGTGGGGATTGCTGATTCAGTAAGGGTAACTCTGTAATGTGATAACTTTACTGAGAGTTATGTCCCAGCCTTATACAGTTCGGGTGCAGCTCCTGCATCTTGGCAAGTTGTGATTGTAGTCTATGCCATAATGGCATTTAGCTTCTGGCTCCCGGCAATGACAGCCTGTGCCTTTTGATGGAGGAATAAGCCCTGCAGACAGTTTATTTGGTGACGTTTCTAAATATGTGCGTATGTATATACATACATATGTATACATACATATAATTTTAGATGCAGTTCATGTGCAAGCTTTGTCAAGCTGTGAGCGCTTGCCTTGCTGCTGTCCTCTAATGCAAGCTGCCATGTCCTTGAGGAGTGTGGAAGAGAGAGGATGAAACATCCCCTGGCCTTTATTTATTCTCTGCCACTTCAGCCCACTGCCCAGATGTACAGTTATAACAGTTCCTCTCTGCATACTGTAAATTATAATCACTGCTTAACTATTCCCTTGCTTTGAGTTACACTGAAATATGTTTTAAAGAAACAATTTCAGGTTTGGGTTTGGTGGTTGTTTTTTTTTTTCATTTTCCAACTCTAAACCAGAAAAGACTGCACTATGAAAGAGGAAATATAACTGAAGATTCATTTAAAAAATACTAATATTTTCTTCTACTCCCTTGATCTTGAAGGCTTTTGAGGAAAAAGTGTGTGTGGTTCACTAGTACTTAATATGTTTAAGCTTAATTTTAGCATCATAGAATCACAGAATGGTTAGATTTGGAAAGCACCTCAGTATCATCTTAGTTCCAACTCCCCTGTGATGGGCAGGGAAGCTTCACACTAGACCATGTCATCCAAAGCCCTGTCCAGCCTGGCCTTGAACACTGCCAGGGATGGAGCATTTGTCACCTCTTTAGTCAGCCTGTTCTAGTGCCTCACCACCTGCACAGTAAAGGACTTCTTCCTTATTTCTAACCTGAACTTCCCGTTTTAGTTTAAACCCATTACCTGTTGTCCTGTGGCTACAGTCTTTAATGGAGTCTCCTTAATTACAAAGAAGTGGTTTTTTTGTGAGCATAAAATTTCTGTCTGGAGTACATGTGCCTCCTGGCTGTTTGCTTCAGTGTTGCTGTCATGGTTTAGGCCTGCCACGCAGCCCACTCACTGCCCCCCCCCCCCCCCCCCCCCCCCCCCCGCGCGGTGCGGGGGAGG